>CABFOW010002531.1:0-18976 GCA_902141385.1 Timema californicum | reverse complement strand
TTTTTCAACCTGTAGCGTTTAGAATTTTCTTTCCACTTTTTACGTGTTAATCTCTTTTCTCTGGCCGTCATTTTATGTACTTGTTTAACTACACCCGTTTTCTTTTGTCTTTCATACTACCCAACATTATTTGTAATATAATAATAATAATAATAATAGTTATTATTATTATTACTATTATTATTACTATTATTAGCAATGCATCATACTACCCGTTCAGGTTGTACGCACTTACGCTAATGTGTAGTGGTAGGATGATGATTGTGGGATGAAACGAAGGACCTACAATTTAATGTGGGATTCGAACCACGATAGAGACCTGGCATTCCACAAATTCACAAGTTGTGATTAATAGACGTCTTGTCAGAGGCGAAGGAAGGGTTTGGTAATCAGATAAATCTGTGCCGGGACCGAGGATTAGACCTCGTACCGCTAGCATGGAAGTCCAATGCCTCACTGCCAGGTCACCTGTCACCTTGTAATAACCTCAAGTCTAACTTTTAGTTTTGATTGAATTTTAACACACACCTGCTTAATTTGAAAAATAATGGATATAATTTAGTAGGCCTGAGTTTTAAATGTAACTAGACAAGAAAAATAACCATTTTGGATTAAACCTAGGCCTAAAGTTAAGTATTTCACAAACAATATAAATTAAAAATTTAAATAAAGCAGAATTATTTATCATTGTCCTGCCAAATCATCATTATCCTGGCTCTAACTAACCAGGACAATGATGCCCAGGACAATGATGAAATAGGCTTCCACATGGAATAAAAGTTTCCCCCAAAACATTTGAGGTTAAGATTTTCACATCAACAGTAGAGCTAATTTTAGTACTTAAAACAAGAAGAAGAAAAAAATCTCATCTTACTTTTGGTCTTATAGAGTGTCCAGGATAATGACAGTTTAAAAACATAGACAAAACCTCTATTCAAATTAGGTAATGTCAAATAACTGGAAAGAAAAAACTATAATACACACACACACACACACACACAAACACTCTCAAGTAGCAGAATGACAAAACTTCAACAACCACCCCAAAAGCTAACATGTGCTGCCATCTCTTATTGCACCAGCAAATGTAACTCAAGATGGCAGGACAGCTGTTTAGGAATACATTATACATGATATTCAATAATTAAAAAAATCATAAATAAGAATTTTGCTAAACCTGAAGTAGCCTAAATATGAAAACATGTCACTTAGATATTTTTAATATTTTAAATAACTATTAGGTAAATCTGATTTTATTATGACAAAATGTGTGTGGAGACAGGCCAGGACAATGACTTTGGACATGTTCTAACCATAAAAAATGTTGAAAAAAATGAAAAATATTAATTTGAATAATGTTTTCATATTATTAAAATAGGCTTTTATTTTTTTGTATGTAATTTTTTTTTACTCCAACCCTAATAAAATTAATAAGCAGAGACTAATATTTGCCTGTTTCACAAGAATTACCCACCTATTGCTGATTGGTTGCAAAACTTTTCAGAAAGAGGATACGAGATAAGCGAGGCAGACCTAAATTCTTGGTTTGAAGGAACACCCAAGAAAGAGAGCAAATGATGACAGATGAAGAAATATGTGAAGAGGTACTACAAGAAGAGGAAAGCCTCACAGAAATATTAGAGCCACCAACTACTACTCCGAAAATAATACCAGATACGGCGTTCAACTGTTATACTTGTATAACATAGGCTGAAGAAAACGTATCTGCTAAGGATGTTATAGTGCTTCTAAACCTCAGAGAAAAAGTTTTTAAACAAGGACTACACGTTGCAAAAAAAAAAAACCATCAATTAAGGACTATTTTAAAATAAATTAGTCAAGTAAGATAGTTGTCTTAAAGAAATATGTAGTATTTAAATACATACTACCTACATTTGTGATGCTTTATTTTATTTACCTTTAATTTCCCTATATAATCCAGTAATCCAAATATTCCAATAATCCGGCACCTCCTAGTCTTTAATAGTGCCAGATTAGTGAGACTACTGTATTTATATCGCTCTAAATTTTACATAATATATTTTCTGTAATTTGAATATTATTGAAATCCCCTGGATGCCATGCAACACAAATTAGGACCATCATTTTGTTATTATATAAGGCAAATATAAAACATACGTTTAGGTTTTTTTCTTGAGATTTAAAAATTCCACCCTCCTATTAAAGAAACATTATCTTTCAGATGTATCACAACTTTGCAGAGTAAAAGGAGATAATGTTAAAGGAGCATATGCTTCTCTTCTCTCACTCATAACTGAGTCTGCAAGACATGATGTTCAGTTAGAAGATTTATTAAATTTACTACAAAATTTCAACATTTGCTTATCAAGAAATGATAACTTCAATGAAATGTATAAGACAACAAAACCAAAATGTCAAGCTTTACTAAACCACATCTGCTCTCATCCTCCACATATTCTTGATGTAACCTGGACTTTGGATTTTTGTGTTAAGGTTTGTATAAACTAGTGTTTTCTTTTTTGATTAAGAAGCCAACTAAAGGCAGCCTTTGTTTCATTTAGGCTTTCCTGGATAAAAAAATAGCACTTGGACGGGAGAACATTTTTCAATGTGTGAGTTTAAGAGGCCTATAGCTGTAACTTAAAGGCAAAGATTTGCCACTTGTTTACATGTGAGTTTAGTAATCGTAGAAAGTGTGTGCAGGGAAGAAGCTATCTTCTCGGCAGTGCTGTGCAGGGGTGTATTGATAATTAATCTAATACAAGGATGGCAAACCTATGACACGTGAACACGATTTTGGTGGCACGCCACTGGAACATATTAAAAGAAAATTTACAGGGCTTGTACTTTATCTTTGATAAACTTTGTAAAGTCAACAGGTACAAACAGTATTGGTTCAGACATAAGTGCATCTTGCGTGTTATTGAAGACATCATGTTTTGAACCTAACATAAGTGACATGGCTAGTAAGATTTAGCAACAAACAAGTTTCACACAAAATGCATGATATTTCACTTAAAGTCCATTGACAATATTACTCTTTTTATTTGTTTATTTCTAACATTATGATTTAATAAAGAAGTGTGTTACAATTAATTCTATGGGCTTATTAAATTTTAGAAATTATGTTAGGGTTAAAATAAAATATATCTTATTCTTAAAACCTACCTATTTTTAAAATAAATTTTTTGTGGTATTTTCAAAATAAAATCATGAAACATGCAGTCCAATATAGTTACATTTGATCAATCTAATAACTAAATAACATATTATAAAATATAATTTGGAAGTTGGAAGGGGAAAGGAGGGGTTCCATGATGATTTTTTAAAGGAAAATAACAGGTGGCATACTAGACAATTGAAAATAATATACCAGACTTTAATTAGCACACTTTAGTCCGTTCCAGTCTTACTCTGCAGTACAGGTCTTATAGAGCGCGCAGTTGCCAGATCTCACCCACTCGAAACAGATGGACAACTTTTACATTCAAACTTAGCAAATTATACAAACTTTCTACATGCTATGGCAATCAATTTGAAGTTTGGGCTGTCAAAGATTGTGTATTATAGTAGAAGCTAAAACTCAATAATCATAATAATAAAAAATTAATATACAATAATTTTATAAATTAAAATACTGGTAATTATAAAGGAGGTAGGATTCTTAAATCTATTCAAGGTACATTTAAGTTCTCCATGCATAGTAAATACCATATTAGTTTAAACCTAAAAAATACATTCATGCTTCATCGCTGTCCCAGTGGCTCCATCAATTGTGAAGTAGTGTTTAGTTGATGGCCCAGGTAGCTCAAAGTTTTGAGAGTGAGTAGGTGGACTTATGGGTGGAGGAGATGACACAGGGGACAATGAAGATGATGAAGTTAATCTTATTAAAAATTGCTCCTCGTCATCTTGCAGCTCATCTGCTTTCCGTATGTCCTTTTCAATTTTGTTGACGTGATTTATATAATTGAAACAGTTTTCTACAGAAACCTTTTCACACGTGGCAGATATTAAGGACTTCATATCTTTAACCTTAAAACTAGCCTTTTTCATTTTGATAAATGTTTTTACCTGAGCCCACACCATCTCTATAGGGTTAAGTTCACAATGATACGCAGGCAAACGAATGACTTTTCGATCCACTGCCTTCGCCATCTCATCCACTTTGTATTTTTCAAATTTGTGTTTGTGTTTCGAAACCAAATACAGCATTTCCCGTTTCAACATTTCGTCATCAACATCAATGTTCTTAAAGATAAGCCACTCAGCCGTTTGAGCTTTATGCCATGATGTGGTCGGAATCACTTCACACCTTCTGCTGTGATAGGCTGCATTATCGATTACGATAACAGTTCCTTCAGGTGTATTAAGGAGTAATTGCATTGTTCTTGTTACCGTTTCCATGATAAATAGTTTAAAAAACTAACATTAAACACTATGAATCAATAGTAAATAATATATAAAATGATCATCCCATATAAAGTAAAATATGAGGAAAAAATTAAAATATAAATGAACAAACGCTTTATACAAATGACGACTAAGCCACCAAACACTCTTAGCACTCTGTAGGCCCACGCCAAAATAATGACCGTAACCTTTAACACAAGAATAATGGCTCACAACTGGAGAGAGGCTTCTTGGATAGATGTCGCCTGAAGACTGTTTGACTTTCAGCATCTTACACTGATTTAAAGCAATAATATAACAGAGTAAAGTGGCTAAGAGTATGTTCACTAGTCAAAACGTATATTTATTATTTTATATTTCAAACCCTTTGTATTAATTTGCCTCACTAAAACAGTTTGTTGCATTCAAAATGAAAAGGGCAAATTATGCCAGAATCGGCAAAAGTATCTTTTTCATTTTCTAAAAACAAAACATATATAAAATTAGATATAAATACATCAATAATGTGAGGAAGTGGAGCTTTAATAGATAGAAAAAATTGTTTAGGGAGTTGAGAATTAAATGTCCATTCTTTTAGAGGTCAACATAGTGTGTCTTGATAAATTACCATTACAAATCCTATTGGGATGGACATAATGTTTATTAATAATTCAAATATCATTTAATTCTAGTAAATCACTAATGCTACGAAATAGATTAAAACCTTATTTCCAGATATGTAAACTATTGAAAATATAGTAATGGCTTAAAGTTGTAGGTTGTGATTACATGTTCACAAGCCAGGCATCCATAGAATATTGGCCGGCAGCGAACAGATCATCCATCTACCTCCTTTAGCAGATCTGGATATTCCATATTATGATGATGAACAATATGTCCAAATGTGTGTCCTCCATGAGGGGCATAGGCACTGGACTACACTAATAAGCTCTGTACCATAAAATTTATTCCATTTTTTGTTTGAATATACTAGCGGAAGTTGTGATCATACATCTCATCTCAGGAATCTCATCTCAGGACTGGGTTTACCTTTCTTGGTCATAAATATATTTTACCTGGGATAGTTAATTTAGTATACGATGCTTGCAACACACTACTGACTTTTTGCCACATTTTTGTGAAGTGCTGTGTGTTTCATTGGTTGCGGTATTTTATGAAGACCAAATAATAGCTTCAGATTAGTTTGTCTAAATTTAAGTGGAATTTTTAACCATAAAGCAAAACAATAGAACTGTAACTGGTCTCACTTGGGTGTAGTTGCGCATGGGTGGGTTTGTGTGTGCGTGCACTCAAACTACTTAACAAATTGTTTTCAAATTATCATATAACAAAACTGTCAAATAATCTTTGTTCACCTTAAAACTGTATTACTTAGCTTACATTAATGTCTATACAAGAGGTACCTCAAAACTATTGCATGTTGTAGCATTATGAATTACAAATTTTTACTATCCCTAAATTGAATTTGTTAAAACACAAATTAATGGTATTAGGAGTATTCAAATTCAAGCTAATAATAATAATAACAATACCCGCCTCGGCATAGTTAGCTAACACACTAGCTTCGTGTTGAGCTACTCTACCGAGGACGGGGAGATTGAGGTTTAAATCTCGCTTGGGTGAACTGGGGGTGGTTTTTTTCTAAATGGTTTTCCACTCCCCCTTCACGCAAATGTGGGTTCACTTCCTCTATATTCAACCTTCCCAATTTTTAACCCATTAGCATAATTTGTACTTAAGCGTATAACCCTAACGGGTAGTAAGACACGACCTGTAAAGTATTATTATTATTAAATAATAATAGCTTGGTACATTGATTACACAACCATTTCTAATAAGAACATTAATTGATGCCTTTCAAATTATTATTTTAATCTTACTCTTATTTTCTCAGGCAAATTCATCAGAGAAAATTAACACACTCTTTTACTTGGTCCAGCTGCACACTGAAGCCTATGACCCAGATGAATCCAGCAGATATGTTCGCTTTATATGTACATTAGAAGATCTTCAAGACCTTATACTCAAATTGAGAGAAATGTTCAAACAAATAGAAAGAATAAGTATCCTCTGACCTAGATGAAACCAGAAGATGTGTTTGCTTAGTATGTACAATCGGTTTATCCTGAAAGGTAGCAAGCATATCCTAAGGTGTTACACCATGGTACAGCTTATAAAATAGTGCAATACTGAAAATGATCATAATAATCCCTTTAAAGGTAAACGGAGTGTACATTGGAATATCTTCAAAACCTTTTACTCAAATGTAGAAAAATGTTCAAATAAAAGAAAAATTAGAAGCTATTAAAACATCAATTTATATGAGCAATTTTATAGCATATTTCTTAATAATTTCACAATAAAAGGCTCTTAACATAACCTCTAATCCATACAAGGTTTTTGTCCACAAAATGTGTTTGTCCATCAATACATAACATAATTTTTAGAATAATAATACATAAGTTATAAGCCTTTGTACCCGCCTCGGTGGCGTAGTTGGCTAACGCGCTTGTCGTGTTGAGCTCTACTGCTGAGGACGGGGAGATCGAGGTTCGAATCTCGGTCGGGTGAACTGGGGGTGGTTTTTCCTAATGGTTTTCCACTCCCCCTCCACGCAAATGCGGGTTCACTTCCTCTAATTCAACCTTCCCAATTCCTAACCCATTAGAATAATTAGTACGTAAAGCGTATAACCCGAACGGGTAGTAAGACGCGGTGCTAACAACTATTATTATTATTATAATTATAATTATAAGCCTTTGCAACTCCAAATTAAAAACATATTTACTATTATATTTTTTGAGTCTTTGTGTATTTAAGATTCGGATGGACAATTACCATATAAGAACGATAATGTTTTTTAGCCTATTTCTCAGAAACTGCATAACAACAACATGCGGTTTTTTGTATTAAATTTAACTTATAAATTTAATATGAACTATATTGATAAAAAAAGTTACAACTTAATATTTACTTTTTTACAATAAGATATGATTTCAATTAAATTTAAATAAAGTAAAACATGAAATACAATGATATAGTTTTGAAGTTATTATATGGTTCTAGTGAATAAAATAATGTTCTATCTTAGTCAAGAAATATTTACTATATACTAATTTAGACATAATTTTATATTTTAAAATTAAATCATGTCTAAACTGTTGAAAAAGTTCAGTTGTTTCCTGCTAGATGGGTCTGTTATTGGAAGCACCTCTTCCTATTACCCCCAACCCCTTTTTGGCATTCACTATCTTTCCAACTTTTTTATAAGCCCAGTTTCCTTTACCTGATTCATATCCTGTTCAGGTAAAACCCTTGATTTGACAATAACTGTCACCATTACTATTATCGCCACACCCGAGTTATTGAAAATGTTACCTTTGATGTATTTTCGTGATCTATGTTAAAAGTTTTTTTTATAGAATAGACTGGATTTTGTTTAGCTTATAAATAATTTGTATAAACTATCTACAGTGTTTCCTTGATTCGATAAAAAAAATTTGTATAACAATACTGTTTTTTAATAAAGAAACATATTTTTGGCCATATTCCTGTATGGATAGCGGAAAATCTGTGCTAATCTACAGGAAAGCAGCTAAAAAGGAAATTGAAACACTTGGAGAAACACTAGCAGAAGGGCAAATGAGTTAAAATAATACCTATTTTGTTACTATTTTATAGTGTGTTGATGTTTATGACATATATTACCTGCACCAGTAGCATTTCATTCTATCGCTCTTGGCGATGAGGTCAAGGTTTGAATCTCGGCCGGATGAATTGGAGGGGCTTACCACATGTGATTTGTCAATGGTTTTGCGATCCTTCTATGTGCTAATGCATGATCACTTCCTCTCATCTACCTTCTTCATTCCTACCTCATTAGATTAAGCCATTAATAGCCAATGTGCTGAACGTATTAATAAGATAAGGTCTGACATAATGACATTGTGTCATATGTTTTATGAAATAAATACAATTATATCCTCTGCAGCAACCTAACAATACCTAAGGCGTTATTGTATTGCACCTGATCGCTGTTGATGGAAATAAAAGAGTTCAAATCCCAACCCGGTTCAATGATATATACACTTTATGATTTCGATATTTAAATTACAACCTAAATTGTTTCTTAAATAATGGCAAACATTTACGGGTGGGCAGGAGTTGAAGGCTTCGTAGGGGTTTATCCCTAATATTTTTTTTATAGATCTTAATTAACACTATTAAAACTAGTATGGACAAGAAATGTGTGTCTTGTCCTTTACACTTTACAATGTATGATAGCCCAGATACTCTATTTGTGTTGATAAGTCGGTAAAAGCCAATAATAATAATAATAATACTGATTAAAGAATATTAGAAAATATAGGTCCATAAACCAACTCACATAAAGGTAAAGCCAATTTTGTATTTTAGTAATAATATTATTATTTTTATTTATTATTATTATTAGCATCACGTCTTACTACCCGTTCAGGTTATATACACTTACGCTAATGTGTAATGGTAGGGTGATTGTAAGATGTAATGGAGGACCTACAGTTTAACGTGGAATCCTAACCACGGTGAAGGCCTGGCATTCCCCACATTCACAAGTTGTGATTCATACACGTCTTTATTATTATTATTATGATTATTTTAGTAATAAAAAATAGGATGAAAATAAAATGTTTTTTGAGTTTACATGACAAAGGTTTATTAATTTATTACCAAAAAAGGGTTCTACATTTTGTCCTTTCATTTCCACATAAATTTCACATCTTCGAATCGGAGTGTTGCATGCTCTTTGAAGAACCCCTGGATTCTTCCTAATAATCTGAAAACCATTTCCACCTCGCTGTTCTAAGTCTAATTCAAATGAAACATATTTCTTATACTACAGTTTTTTTTGTCAAAATATATCTTTATGATTGATGAAATGAAACTTCTAGCTTACAAAATGTTAACCCAAATATTAATGTAAACACTGTTCATCGATTCATGTACCTAGTTATTCTAAATACGATTCATGTACCTAAGTTATTCTAAATACTACAAAAAAATTGGTTTACAAAGTTTAGTTACCTGTAGAAATGTTCTAGGGGTAGAATCATTGGCTCACCATCCTTTGATTGCCATTGGCGAGGAGGTCGAGGTTCGAATCTCAGCCTGTAGATTGTTTTCCTTAAACAATTTATCACTCTGGTTTTCCCATCTTCACTCCACACAAATATGGGTTTACTTCCTCTTAGCCACCTTCATCATATATACCAAATTAGATTAATCCTTTAATAGCCTGTGTGCTGAACGAACAATAAACAAATAGTACGGTGCACCACACAGGCTTCCTCCCGCTTTTATCTTAAAATAGACATTTACTAAAAATTTGTATGATTTGTGAAACAAAATAATGGCTATATAATGGCTGAGTGTTCCAGACAATGTCTGGTTCACATTGGTATTCTCTATCGCTGAGAGAACCTGACAAATCAATAGCAGCCCACACATGAGTAATGGTCTGGATTTCCTTGGTTTTCCTTGGACCTTAAAGAACCATACGAAACCAACTACGGTTTTCCTTGGTTTACTATGGTATGCTCCTGTGCTTTTCCACCAGGGGTACTACTAGATGAACAAAGCAACTGGACTACTTGAGTCATAAATTATAAATTCAACACTCCCACTTTTTGTTCATTGATATCCCTAATCGACACGGATTCACGATTCATACAAAATTTCTTTTGTGGCAAAGCCTTAGTTAAAAAATATGCTAATTGGTTCTCAGAACACACATATCGGACAACTATAACATTGTTTTCTACACACTCGCAGATGTAATGGTACTTAACATATATGTGTTAGGTCATTTTGTGATGTTCACAGTTCTTAGCCAACCTAATTGCACTTAGGTTGTCCATGAAGAGTGTGGTAGGCTCACTGAAAATTAACTCAAGTTCCGCAAGCATCATTCTAAGCCACACACTTTCTTGAGCTGCTGAAGATGCTGCTATATATTCAGCTTCTGTAGTTGACCTACTGACATGAGATGACCAGGTGCTCCTGCTAAAAGAGTGATACATCCCGTTGTAGATTTTCTTGTAGTTTCATCCCCAGCATAGTCAGCATTTGAATATACAGTTAACTCAGGTTGATTTCTTTGGACGCAAATACCATAGCTCCTAGTCCCAGCTAGATATTGTATTATCTTCTTAACTGCTGTCCAATGGATGTCTTGTGGCGCATTCAAAAATCGACTTGCTTGATTAATCAAATGCAATATCTGGACGTGTCACTATAGCGAGAAACATCAAGCTTCCAACTGCCTCTCAATAGGGTACATCGAGGACCTTATTAGATTTACCATCATTATTAATATGTAAAACTAGATTTGGATCAGCTGGTACTGCTTGGGATTTGCAATCTTGCTTAGAGAACTTGTTCAATACTCTCTCGAGATATACTTGTTGACTTAAAAACATTTTTTTATTTTTTTCTGTCCCTTTTGATCTCAATTCCAACAAAATAATTGCAGTTTTCTTCTTTCACCTCAAACTGTGCCTTAAGTTCTATTATAATAAGTCCCAAAATTTCTGCGCAAGTATTTATTAGCATTTCATCGTCCACACACAATGCAAGCCAAACTTCGACGTCATCAAGCGTTGCTCTGAAAACACATTGATCTGATTTCAAAGGCTTGAATTCAAATGATTTTAAAAATTCCAGGAATTTTTTACTCCAACAACGTGAAGATTGTTTTAGTCCATACAAACTCTTCATCAACTTGCAGATCATGTTTGGATCACTCTTCTCGAAACCATCTGGCTGTTTCATAAAAAATTCTTCTGGCAGTTCGCCATATAGAAACGCAGTTTTTATGTCAAACTGTGTCATTTCCATGTCATAAATTGTTGCAAGTGCAAGAAATATTCTGATTGAATCATACCCGATTACTGGTGAAAATGTTTCCGTATAATCGATACTGGCCTTTTGCGGATATCCTTTTGCACATAACCGTGCTTTGAAGCGCTCAATACTCCCATCTGGTCTTCTTTTTATCTTATATATCCACTTTCAGCTAATAGCTTGTCTAGTTGAAGGTAGATTTGTCAAGGTCCAAGTTTCGTGATTAATTCAAGACATCATCTCGTCCTCCATAGCAGCGGCCCATGCCTTATAATATGTGTCAGTAACTGCTTCTTTGTATGTTTGAGGCTCCTCATGAATTGCTGCACATGCTGTTTCAATGGATACTTGACAAACATCGAATCGTTTTGGCGGTCTTAGAGTATCTCTTTTACGAAGTGTTGGCCCTGTATCACTCTTGTCTTGTATAGGACCACCACCTTGTTTGGCATTCTTCTCAGATGTGGTAACACTTTCCTTGACTTCTTGCTCTTTTGGTTCATTGTTATGTGAAGTTAAATTATAAATTAAACATTCTGGTTCATTAATTACAGTGCCTTTACTAATTTCTTCATTACATTCAACGTCCCGAGCTAATGTGACTTTTCTACTTCTTGGATGGTACAATCTGTAGTTAGTACTATTACCGTTATAGCCAATAAAAATGGCCTTCTTAACCTTGCTTTCAAATTTAGTACCGGCTTGCTTGGGTATATGCTCATAAGCGTCTGCTCCAAATTTACGCATATGCTTCAAAGTTGTCTTTTTTCCAGTAAACTTCTTGAACGGTGTCACATTATTGTTTACCTTGCTTGGCCGCCGATTTAAAATGTAAACACTCAGATTTACTGCCTCAGCTCACAGTTCCTCCGGAAGTTTTGCGTCAATCAGCATTGTCCTAGCGAATTCCACTTTCCCGCTCGACACGCCCATTCTGTTCCACACAATATGGAGTAGTTCTCTCACAGATAGTCCCGGTTTTTCTAAAATGCTCTGCTAATTTTTCGTTCGCAAACTCGCGACCATTGTCACTCTCAAGCACTTTTATTTTGTTTCCAGTCTGCGTTTCTATCATCTGCTGGAATTGTACGAACATATCAAAAACATCACTTTTGCACTTAATAAAATACACAAAATGACATGACTTGCAGTCGTCCTTAAATAGCAAAAAATAATTGGCTCCTCCCAACGACGACGTTACCGGCATTTTACCACAGACATCTGTGTGTATAAACTCGCCACGGTTACTTGCACAAGGATTAAGATTTTCATAAAACGGCAGTCGATGTGTCTTACCAAATTTACATGACTCACAGAACACCTTGTCTAGGTTGTTCACCTTTAACCCTGGTAGGAGTCCCTGACTTGCCATGGTCTTGAAGATATTGATGCCTGGATGTCCCAGTCGTTCATGCCATAGCTTCACTGACTCCTCTCGAATTGGCTTGCTCAACAGTTTTATTCTTAAAAATGCATCTTTTAACATTGGTTGAGCATTTTAATTCCAGCTACAACAAGTCGATTCTTGGCTGGAATATGTACTTCGATTTTTATTTCATCGAAAATCACCTTGAACTGTTTACTAGTCACTGCACCTACTGAAAATAGATTTTTCATAAGTTTTGGAACATACAAAGTATTTTCAAGTGTGCGAAGCTCTCACTGCCCATTTACAAGTGCTAACACTTCTACAGAGCCGATACCTTCCGCTTGAACGTACGAATTATCCCCAATCTGTATGACACTCGAATTGTCTAATGGATTTAGAACAGAAAACCACTCCTTATGATAGGTCATATGTTTTTACACAGCACTGTCCGCCAGCCACACAGTTTCACATCCAGAAGCAGAAACATTTTTGTATTCAGCACTTAAAGCAACATGCTTCGACTCATCCGGCTTACTTTGATCACTATTTTTCGCTAGCCAGTTGCGGCATTGTTTTTTATATGACCCACCCAACCACAGTAAAAAAAATTCATATTCTTCTTACCACTAAGTTTTCCATGATTTTCTCTCTTCTCGTTACTGTGGGACGTTTGACTTTTCATACTTTTGTAATTTATCTGGAGGTTCAGCACTGCAAACACTGTAGTGACAGCATCATTCTGCATGAGCCGCTTCTCTTCCCTGAGAAGTCGAGAGGTTAGGTACTCAAATGTCTGCTTTACCTCCAACATCCGCTAATGACAGCGCCATTGACTCGATAGTACTTATATGCTGAGCAATATTATCGTTTGGATTCATCCTATAGCTGAAGAACTGCTGCTTGAGACTAACCTGGTTTACAGAGCTACGTTGTTCGTGAACGTTCTCGAGGCGATTCCACATTTGAGCCGCTGTCTCGCATGCGATGACTATTTGTAATTGACTATACTCAAGTCCCATTGAAATTATCAACATTCCTTTTTCGTTCCCATCGTTCCATGTCTTAACCTCCTCAACCTTTGTTGTTGCTGGTTTTTGTTTCTTGCCATTTATGATATCCATAATTTTCTCCGCATTTAATATTATGTCCATTTGATAATTCCACAGTTGGAAATTATTACCATCAAATTTCTGAATGTGGAAATTCTTGACTTTATCCATCTTTGTAAGTAACCTTTATGCTCCTTTCACAAAAACAAACAAATCCGCTACAGTGAAATTATCCGAGCACTTACAAAGAAAAAAAGACTTAATCAAAAATGGTGTTTCTCGCGTGCCGGCGTGTCCGTTCACAACGTGCAAATCATTTTAACATTGTACTTTATTCACTAACACGTTGATCAGCACTACTGGGCCCATAATCTGTTAAGGTTTAGGATGATAAACCGTACCTACTAATTTAAATGTGTGAATATTTAACTATGCAAAGTACAACATTATTAAATGGTACAGAATAAAGTAGACTACGTTGTAACCTCACTGACACCCTGCCCTGTACAAGAGTAATAAAAAAGGCAGAAATGACATACTATTAGGTGAACAAAGCAACTGGACTGACTACTTGGGTCATAAATTCAACAATATCAAATAGGATATAAAAGCTAAAGACGTAAAAAGAGGCAATAAGAGGAAAAGGGCAAATGTTCAAAAAGGGTAAAAAAGGCAAAAATTGCCAAAAAAAGGTAGATAAGACAAGAGGGGTAAAAGCAATAAAAGGTCAAAAGTACAAAAAGGTGAAATGGATCAAAAGGGCAAAAAGAGAAAAAAGGAAAAATGTCCTGAAAGGGCAAAAACGGTTAAATAAGGAAAAAGAACAAAAGGGGCAAAAGTGCCAATATGGCAAAAAGTGTAAAAATGCCAAAAGGTTCCAAAAGTGTAAACATGCTAGAAAGGACTTAAAGGGCAAAAATCACATATAGTGGAAAATAACGTAAACAAAAGGAAAAGGGTAAATGTGATAAAAGGGGTATAAAATTCTTATATTTTTGATTAGATCTACTTTTTACCCTTTTTACTCTTTCTGTACCTTTTGTACTTTTTACAAATTTTAATATGTCTACCCTAAAATAAAATCCTCTTTTCCCATTTGTTCTTTTTTTGGTTTATTGCCCTGTCTGCACTTTTAAACTGTTTTACACATTTTACCCATTTTATTTACCTTCTTTAACCTTATTTTAAAAACAAATTGATAAGCATTTTTTATATTTTTTGCTCTTTTTTACCCCATGCCAGAAAAGTTTCTATATGGTAAATCTAAAAATATTTCTCCGGAAAATTGGGGTGCGGGGGCTATAAATATACAAATCTTTTTAGGTGAGGTAGAACAATAAAATTTGTCAAACATGTAGCAGTACTACTTTAGATATTCAAATAAGTTCAAAAACTTAAATTTCAAAGTTGGAGTCAGCGAAATGAGGGAGGGTGTATTCCAACATTTCAAAACTGATTGAAACAACTACTTACCAGTGTGCTATATAACAACATTGAGCATAAAGATAACTGCACTGTACCATAAAATCTGATAGTTTTAAATTTTAAAATGGAATTCTGGGCAATAGGAAGGAGGGTGTGAATAGAAAACAAAGCTTTTAGTTGTGATAGTAAAGAATGATCAGAAATGTAGTGCAAAATACAAAATAGTTAGTAAATATTTAAATTTTCTAATTCGGTATTTTTGAAATATGTGGAGGGGATTTCCAAAATCTATATTAAACACTACTTCTCATTGTGTTTAAAGATTTAAATTTGTCAGCCTGTTATAAGCTAAACCTCTAACATTATGAAAAAAACTAAATTTCAAAATGAGAGATCGGTAAATGGGAAGATGGGCGTCATCTCTGAAAATTTCAAAGCCAATTTAATATAACATTTCCCTTATGGTATAAAAGTGAAATATTTACTTACAGGTATAGGGACAACACCAAACAACCAGAAGGGTTTGAAATTTTTAAATTTCAAAACAAGGGTCAGAGAATTGGGTTGGGTGGGAGAGTGGGGGGATTTAAATTTCCAACTGTGTATAAAAAACACTTTTTGGTGTGGTAGGAAAATGATAGACTTGCAAGTAGTTACAAAGACCACGCCAGATGATCAGAAAATACTGAAAATTAGTTCCATAATTTAAACGTATAAAATTTCACAAACAATTAGAAAAAAACTACTTGGTGTATTAGAATATTGAAATATGGCTGGTAATTATAGGGACCAATATGTATCTATAAAAGCCAATTATTTTATTTAGGATTTTTTTAAATTTTGATGTTCATTTTACAAATTTTGTGTGTTAATTTAAAGAGCGCAGAATACCTGGTCTAAGACGAAGCGTCTTTCCCCAGTGTTAATAGTACAACCCTAAAGCTAGCACTCACTTAGGATAGTCGCTGAGCACTCCCAGACGGGAACTAACTGCATGGGGAGAGGAGGGGTGAGAAACAGGGCCGGACTCGCTTCGAGCAGAGCGCATGACCAGCGATCGAAGAGAGTGGAGGGGGAAAGAAGACATGAACGTCAGGAATTACCCCTCTTCCGAGGAAGGGGGAAGTCGCTTGCACGAACAATTAAAGGAGGCTCATCAAAGAACGTAATTAGAAGTATATGCGCCAGAAAAAGGTTACATACCAAGACCCTTGTGTGAGCTAACTGAGGTTAGCTCGGCACAAAATTATATAAACTTTTAGATACCAGTACTTTTACCTTTGGTTAATTTCATATTATAATTAAAAATAAAGCTTCTTAAAGATTCCCCGTACGAATAACGGGTAAACAAGCTAGTTAGTTCTAATAATAGATACACGGAACACTCAAATTCTTACCAAAATAAATATATAACATGGCTAAATATTGTGTCCAGACTACCAAATTGGTAAGGTTTGTACACGCAACGTATGATAGTGACGCCTTAGACCGTTCGACCACTGAAGTGAGTATCAATCCTTTTTTTTTTTCTATACTTAGCACCCATACTTTATATTAAGCAAATGGTAGTACAGTTTCACGTCAACTTTGGTTTGTAAAATACATTATAAACAACAATTAATATCTGGCTTATTGAAAAGTACATAGTTCATTAATGAATTAAACATCCTTTGATTTGGACTTGTTTTGTTTAGTGATGACTGGTGTGGGAATGTCTTGTGTGTCAGCCGGAGCGAGTTAACAGAAGGGTTCCCCCCCCCCAAACCCTCTAAAGTTCAGTGTTCCGTCCAGAGATAGCCCTAGTAACAGGAGGCGAGATCTTAGCGTTACAGCCTCTAAGTAGATAGCAAATTACTCGATAATTAAGCTTTAGATTATAAATATTTTATAGTAAAATAGTCTTAAAGAATTTAAAAGTTAAAACTCCTTTTATAAAAAGTCAAAACGCTGTGTAAAAACAGTCAATTTTAGCATATTTTCACAAATGATAAAAAATAATATAAGTAAAAAACAAAAAAGTTATAAACCGGTCTAATTTTTACATCCTTCCTATACAAAATAAAACAAGTCAGTAGTTAGCTAGCCCTGTCGCCCCATTTCTCTGATAGGCTGAATTTGGGCACGTGACCACGCCCCTCGCTCTCTGATTGGCTGTTGATTTCCTTCCTCTTGAGCACCTTTCCAAACATGTTGGTACTTGTATTTTTATCGGTGCTCATTTGTTTTTTTATTTGTGCTTAATGGTTTTTTTTATTTGTGCTCATTGGTTTTTTATGTCTGGCTAGGATTGGGACGGAGCGTTGGAGTTTTTTATTTATTTATTGGCATGGGGTCCACAGCGCCGGGCGACATCGCTAGTGAGCATCCTCTCTGGCCAGGCGAAGAACATCGAGTGTGACCACCGAGCAGCCGACAGCGTATCATGGCCGTAAGGCCCCTTTCATTTTTCCTTCACTCCCCACCCTCCTTACATCGCCATGGCACAGAATGAAATAAGTTACACTGACCGCTCCCTCGTTCTGTTGAGTGGACTTTCACTTCCCGGAACAAACAACATGAACCTCTCCTGACGAGCGTTTGAGGTAAAGTGTGATAAATGGTTCCCCTGCCTTGAGACCCCTTTCACTTCCCCTCACTTCCCCTCACTTCCCCTCATTAGAGGTATGTGTCACAACCCCTTATGTGGTGATGGGTTTTCCCGATGTCATCGAAATGTCACAACCCCCTATATGGTAATAGGTTTATCCCGTTGATGTCACAACTAGAGAGCATTGACACATATAATTATGCACAATCAGGGGCCTCGGAATCCTCAGTTAGGGGCCGCTATCCCCCACCACAAAAGTATACTAAAATTGGTTGTTTGGTACGTCCGTCGACATGCACGGATGTAGGTATCCGTCATGGATCGGAGGAATAAGGTAGAAATGTTCCAGAGTTTACGTTGAGTGAGGGAGAGTAGAAAACCGCCCCAGTTTACCTGAGCGAGATTCGAGCCCACGACCTCCCCGTGCCATAACTATATGAGTGACACGTACCCTTTCTGGCAAAACGTGGGGTAGGGATGATTAAGAAATTGTTTCGGAGGGAAAATACCTGCAGCTTAAACCGCTGGGGATTCGATTACTACCCCCGTCAGAATTAGATTAGCCTGACATTTAGACGGTGTGCACACCGGGATTCGAACCTCGAAATCCTTAGCACAGCTTATGTCTGTTAGAAAGGCCGTACTTCCTGCACCCCCAGCATTTTCGAAGGGGCTTTGCCGGTCGAACAGATTTTTCTAGACCGGATAGAAAGTGTACCCGCATTTGATTGTAGTGAGAAGAACCACACGTCGATCACTCTGTCATCGGCCGTCTAATGACATCTTAGTTAGACCATGCGACCATGATGCAAGTATACAAATATAGATGGAGCGCACACCGGGATTCAAACTTCGATATCTTTAGAACGGTCGTACTTCCTGCACCCCCACCATTTTCTAAGGGGTTTTGCTGGTCAACCAGATTTTCATAGACCAAGTAATGTGTACCCGCATATGCTTCATCTGTTGGCTTACTGCAAAACATAAATATTTAGAAAATGTATGAATGTTAACCGCATTAGAAACTGTCAGTATTTTGCTAGTGCATGACTTTGTGAAGTGAATAATGTGTTCCAACCCTCCTTTTAGACAACCGCCATTTAACTATTTTACTCTACATACGCGGACATTCACGGCCAGCCAGCACACACAGAACTAACTATTTATTAATATGTTTGAGTGCCAGTAAAACTTCACTGTTTCTTGGGTAACCTTCATATATTCAATCTTAAATCAATAGGACAAGGAAAGAGTGTTTAAAGCAATTTT
>CABFOW010002530.1:0-92225 GCA_902141385.1 Timema californicum | reverse complement strand
GCCCCCCCCCCCCTTACCCTAATCTTTTCAACTATGTTGCTTGCTACTCAACAAAAGACACGCTATCACTGTTATTCTTTCCAAGGAGTGATTCAAAGTTTTGAGACGTAATCTTGAGGTTTTATTAAATGACGTCCAAATTCAAAGGACAAGTGTCAAAGTATACTGAGTTACCTTAGGAAATCATTATTTACAGTCAATTGTGACATTTATTACTGTATAAATATAGAAGAATATATTTCCTTCCTTATATTTAAAAATTATAGCCATTTCTTTTTGTTGTTTTTTCAGTGGCATAAATTCTACGGTCACTAATTACGCAAATTGGTTTAATACATGGTATAAGGAGGATAGAATTAAAATAAGTGCACCACAATTTGTTTGTATACAAGATAGAAAAACCAAAGTGAAAACCACACTTTGTTTTAGGTTGTAGCCTGTTAAAAAAATTTGGAAATATCCTTAAACAAATTAATGAGTTAGAAAAAGGTGGCCAAGGTTGGAGAAAAATTGCAATTTTTTTACATTTTATTTCGATTAAATATAATTTACGTACTGTACGCCTATTTAACTTCACAAATAGGCCCTACTGTTAACTTTTCGAACACCATACTAACAAGAAAATTGTATTCTCTGACCTAAAAAAATAAATCTGAATTAAATAAAACTCTCTAAGCCATGTTTCCATTTAAAATCATTAATTTATTATTATAATATGATTATAACCCATCCAAAACCAAGTCTTTTCTTTTTAATGCTACGTTCAGAACATAGGTTATTAATAGGCTTAATCTGATTGGGTAGAGATGAGGAAGGTAGTTAAGAGAAAGTGAACCCGCATTTGCATGGAGTTAAGATGGGGAAAACTAGAGTGATTAATCACTTGTAGAAAACCGTTAAAGGTATATATATACATTTAACGGGAAAACCACGCAGATGAGATTCGAACCTCGACCTCCCCATCAATGGCGATCAAACCAACGGAAAGCAACGGCTGTGGGTAACTAAACTTTGCAAACTAATATTTACTTTGTCTCGACACATCGGAGGGAAAATATTGTGATCGTAAAAAATTCGAAATCGAGATTTTGATAAATGTCGACGTTTCATAGCCCCCTGAAAAAAAAAAAGATTATTTCCGCAATGCAGTCAGACTGTTTGTACCTTGGTTTGCTCTAGAATCGAAGCCATTTTACCGTTTGGGTTAAAACTTTGTATCCGGGGTTTTCATAAGCCCCCCCCTTTCCCCCCCCCCAAGGTTTTTTTGGAATTACATATGTAACCCTAAATTTAAGGCTAGTTTATTGAAAGGAAAAAAAAAATACATCTATTTTCTCGAAATTTGCTCTAATGATTTTGATTAAATTTAATATCTAAACACTGTTTATCATTATAAACATGATGGATATTTTCATTTTCTCATTAACATGACTTTGAGAGTAATTTACATAGGGGAGATTTTCATAATTTCTCCGCAACTGTTTGAGACTCGTAATAACTTACCATTTTAAAGTTGTAGAACTACAATTTTTTTTTTTATAAAACCAATATGTTTTGAGCTATAAACAAATATATTTACTTTTTAATCAGGGATGCAGTGGCGCGTAAACACGGGGGAACGCCGTTCTGGCACTGCTTTTCATGGAAAAATATTCAAAAAAGTTTTTTTTTAGTAAAGTTCTATATTTTGCGATTCCAAGTTAACTAATTGATTTTATATCAATATTATGTTAAAAAAAATCATATTATTAATCAATAAGTTCTGATGAAATTGACAGTGCTCTATGCAAATTCCTGGAATTTTAGGGAAAGTGCGTTAAGTAAGTTTCTGTCCTAGTGAATATTAAAAGATGCTCCCAAGAACTTCTAGAGGCACTCATGTTTGTGCAAGCCTTTCGCCTACGGCGGTTGGGGGTCCCGAAACCCCACTTCAACTTTGGGATTGCTACGACCTTGCCTTCTGGAACTGCTAGATTTACGACTACACCAATATTTTTAATACAGGTTTTTGAACATTAATTTGATTCGTATGCTCTTTGGTTGACAAAGATGTTTTAGTTTTCTCAATTTT
The DNA here is from genome assembly GCA_902141385.1 of Timema californicum. Classification (NCBI taxonomy): domain Eukaryota; kingdom Metazoa; phylum Arthropoda; class Insecta; order Phasmatodea; family Timematidae; genus Timema; species Timema californicum. Next base: position 90,154 of record CABFOW010002530.1, on the reverse strand, counting down.
CCTGTAAGAGTGTTCCTAGTTCCTGATGCCATAGAGTCAAGGGCGGCCCTAGGTAAATTTCGTGCCCGGGCGGTATTGCTTTTTGGCACCTCTATAATAATATTTAGCACCACGTCTTACTACCCGTTCGGGTTATACGCTTTAAGTACTAATTACTCTAATGGATTAGGAATTGGGAAGGTTAAATTAGAGGAAGTGAACCCACATTTGCGTGTAGGGAGAGTGGAAAACCATTTAGGAAAAACCACCCCCAGCTCACCCGACCGAGATTCGAACCTCAATCTCCCCATCCTCAGCAGTCGAGCTCAACACGACAGGCGCGTTAGCCAACTACGCCACCGAGGCGGGTGGCGCCTCTACACGTAACCGGTGGATAATATAGTCTATTCACCATAGGAGTGTAGGTAACTAACATCTAGCAAAAGTCAGCAGATCAAATTTCATGTATCCATTTGCCAAACCATATTATCTGCAATGACCATAATATGTTGATATATTTTCACTTTTCGCAGTCAAAACTTTCACAAAAACAATTTTCTTTTTAATTTCTTTTTTCTTTTAGCAGTTCTTGAATCTTATGCTAGCTGCCAGCTATCACATTTCTCACGGTGATTGTATTCCCGGAAAATATTCAAATTATCCTCCAACCTAACAAATCCAAACCTAACGAAGCCTGGGCGTGATAGGAAAATAATTGAAGGGGAAACTCCACAATTGCTAAACATACGCTAAGCGTTTCACTTCGAGATTGTACAAAAACTGTTAGGATTACAAATAAAACTATAAGAATTTGTTTTGTAGACAATGCCATCCTCTATTTTTTAATATAAGTTTAACAAACACTTTGACATTATGAATGGTTTAAGTTATAATTGCAACAAAAAAAAGAGAAGAGTTTTAGGGAGCCTTTATTTCAAGCTAAAAAATGTAAAATAACTTTTTAAGAGTGGCACTAGATTCTATTTTACTCAACACAAAATTATACTAATGTGTACAATTTCATGTTAGTATCAAAAATTGAACGTTTGTTAAGCTTAGCCACTCCACTATCACGCCCTGTCTACGTTAGGTTTGGGGATTATTTTCATATCCCGCCCAGGCTACGTCCGGTCATGTAGCTCTGTTTGGCGCCCCCTCAAGCTGGCGCCCCGGGCAACCGCCCGGTTGGCACGGCCCTTATAAGGTAAACATAATCAAGTTTACTCTATAAAAAAACCTTTAACATAGATCATACACATACATCACAGAAAACATTTTCAATAGCTCAGGTTTGGAGGTGACAAACAATAAGTGTCAAGGATTTTACCTAAACAGGATATAAGATGGAAAGATAGTGAAAGCCTAAAAGGGGTTGGGTAGGAGAGGGAGAGGTGCTTCCGAAGACAGAGCAATCTACCAGGAAGTTACTGAACTTGTTCAACAGTTTAGACATGATTTAATTTGAAAATATCAAATTTTTTTAAAATTATTGTATTGTAAATATTCGTCGTGTATGATACAACATTATCTTATTCTTTATAATAATATGATAACTTCAAAACTATATTCTTGTAGTTCATGTTTTATTTAATTTAAATTTAATTGAAATTACGTCTTATTGTAAAAAAGTAAATTTTAACTTGTAATATTTTTATTAATATAGTTCATTTTAAATTTACAAGTTTAATATAACACACAAAAAAAACTCAAGGTATCCATCCGAATCTTAATACTAACGAATTTAATTTATACTTATGAATACAATTACTAGCGTATAAAATATTGTTTTATTTTAAATAATTGATTGAAATCAACATATTTTAATTTTCAAACCTTTTTAAATTATCTACAATTTTATTTAAATCCTAAAATAGTTATTTGTTTTACTTAACCAAATACAGATATATTACGGACCACTCACTACAGCTTAATACTAACGTTTAGTGACAATATTTTTGATTCAAATACATAGTATTAAGAGCTTTATAGGCCTTATTAAAGAAAGCCAATCCAATCTTAAATTAATTGCTGACTGCAATAAAAAAAAAATGTTTAAATTTGAAATAATTGTGACAGGAAAATTTAATGCCAACGTATGAGTCTAAACCTGCATTAAGATACCGACTAAGAAAAATTATATTTGTTTTTATCTCTAAAAATATGGTATATGGCACATTAAGTTTTAACTATTTAATCACTGGATGCAATTTTCTTTTTTACAACCCTAGAGGAAATTACTTTTGTCGTAAATGTAAACAATACTTATTTCATAAAATTTAATTGAAATTATTTAAGTCTACTCCCTTTAGTAGGGTAATATCGTAGAGTTCGGTATTCCTTTTGCAACGTTTTTTATTATCTTTGTTTGGTAAGATAAGAGGTTTCAAACGTAAAGTGTGAGCTTAAAGTAAAAGTTACTTCCTAACAGCTCTAAAAAAAACCCAAACGTTGTTTCATCTTAAGAAGAAGTGAAGCGACAGTTCCCTCACGAAATTGGCAGACATAAAAAATGACTCTACGAGAGACAATCTCTTTCCCCTTTCCTCAACCCTCGCTGGTCTATAAACCATGGTTCAGTGATACCTACACAATTGTGGGACTTTCATGCTTCTGGTGTGCATCCATGGCGACTGCAGAGACCCTAGCGAGAACTAATGGAGATAAAATATATTTTTATCTGTCAAATGCTTGCTGTTACCTATATTATGAATGCTCTGTAGTAGGCTAGTAAAAGAATGTTATTAGTTGTATCATGTAGCTTAATTTTGTCGAAACTCAATGCATTGGCGGCGTGATCACACGCGCTAATATACTTTTTGACTATACTACCGAAGACGGAGAGATCGAGGTTCAATCCTGGTCGAATGCACTAAGGCTGGTTTCCCTAATAGGTTTTCCATTCTTCATCTACGCAAATGTGGGTGCACTTATTCTAAATTAACCCTCTTAATTCCTTAAAACATTAGTGTAAATTAGTACATAGACGTATAATCCGAACGGGTAGTAAGATGTGGTGCTAATTTTTTTTATATTGGCATGTACATTTATTATTACTATTAGAATACTTTTAAAATATTTTCTTAACTTACAAAATACACCCTTAAGTATATACCCTTCGTTTACCTAGAAAAGGTATCAAGCTTACTTTGATTCATTCTACTATGGCGTATCCTATAAATAGGCTCATCATGTAATCATTCAAGATGAGAGTATTATCTTTCAGGGTAAACAAAGTGTAAAATGGCGCAGAGCGTTTGGATAGCGACGGTAAATAGAGAATTCTACGCTCTAATTAGCGGCGAGAAGATAATTAATTCAGAGTAGTCTAGTTTGATACCGGACAGGTGCTTTAAAAATAGTATTTGCGTGGGGGTTTGTTTATTTTAAAACTTGGATTTGTTTTAAGGGTTTTGGTTCCTAAAGCGTTGTTTTAGCAGGTAAACTTCATTCTTATATTTATTACAATTCAATATTAATTTGATCACGATTTTTAAAACGGGGAAAACTGTTAGGAAATATATTATTCAAATTTGTTAAATCTAGTTTCTGGATTTTCATTATATTATTTACTTTTATGTAATTATATCTCAAACACTTTTAAAAATTGGAGTTTCCTTATTTTATTTCTAAATAATTCCAGAGAGTTCAATAAAACATCAAAATCGCGTGAATGCGTTGAAATGGCTCATTAAGTTTTTTGCTGTTCTAACAATGTGTCAAGAAAGTGCACATAAATACTCCAATAAAGACTCAAATTAAAGATGCTCCAATGGTTTAAGTGCACTGTCGATTAATTTAATTAACTTTTGTTTTTTGTTTGCATTCAAGTCTCAATAAAAACCTTGAAGTTTCCAACCGACGTTTGACAGTAATCCGCCTTAAAGAACAAAAGAAATCCCAAATAGTCTAGTTTTATCTACGAGCACCAGCCATACCGAGTACTTAAAACCGAGGGAGTTTAAATTAAACTGGGACGTTACGACTTTTGGTTTATCGTTTACAGCTAGCCACATAAATAATGGTATAAAAAAGACATCACTTTGAAAACTCACGAAAGTACCGCGATTTAAAAACCTACTATTCACTATGTAATGGCCTCTCTTTTTAAGAGTGGTCGCAAAACCACGTAAAAACATTTAAAGAAAGCCCTGAGTAAAATTTATTAATCGTTTACCAGTTCCCCTTCCCTTTTAATTGGTACTTACAATACTTTTTAGCACCACGTATTACTACCTGTTCAGGTTATACGCACATATACTAATTACTTTAATGAGTTAGGGATGAGGAATGTTGAGCTTAGAGGAAGTATACCAGCATTTGCGTGGAGATAAAGTGGAAAACTATTTAGGAAATACCACAATCAGCACACCTGACGATCGGGATTTGAGCCCCGATCTCCTTGTATGTCATTAGCAGTATAGTCTACTGTGAGAGTGACGCCTTGGGCCATGCGGCCACTGAAGAAAGTAGAATATATGTTGAAAAATGTTGCTTTGACGCGGGATTCAGAGCCGGAAACTATCTCATCAGTACACCGATACTCTTAAAACATTGCTACCTAGGCTTGTGCCATACTCAAGGTCACACATAAATCATTATTATATTCTTTAAATTGAAAGATTACACCTGGGCACAGGAATCAAACCTGGGACCTATGAACTAGCATGTCAATGCTCCTACCACTAAGCTATTCGTGAGTAGCCCCGATCCCAGGATAATTCTTAAATCATGGTTTAAAACTGAGTCTGTAATGGACGTGCGGAAATCGTCAGCTACATACGATGAGGAAGACTCTTGGATTTCTAAGTGATAAGAGCATTGCCGTACTAAGCCAAAAGTCTTGGGTTCGATACACGTATACATGGGTAATTTTTCAATTTAAATAATAATAATATTAGCACCGCGTCTTACTACCCGTTCGGGTTATACGCTTTTAAGTACTAATTACGCTAATAGATTAGGAAATGTGAAGGTTGAATTAGAGGAAATGAACCCGCATTTGCGTGGAGGGAGAGTGGAAAACAATTTAGGAAAAACCACCCTCAGTTCACCCGACCGAGATTCAAACCTCGATCTCCCCGTCCTCAGCAGTCGAGCTCAACACGACTAGCGCGTTATCCAACTACGCCACCGAGGCGGGTCCCTTCAATTTAAAGAATGTGATATTTAGACGATGATATAAGCATAACTAACAAATATAATAGCAGCTTGGCTATTTAATAAACTCATTATTATAATAGTTACGATATACCTTCTTGCTATTATACTATTATTATATTTTTAGACTGGGAATTAGGAAAATACTACAGTAGGAAAATGCATGCTATTACTCCGTCAGTAAGTTGTTGATATCTCACCTGCTTTCAAGGAATGTAATGCTCAGAATATACAAAACATTCATTTTAACGGTTGTTCTCTATGGGTGTGGTTTCTTACCTTACACGAAGAAAACAAATTTAGAGTGTTCAAAAAACGAGGTGCTTATGAAGATATTTGGTCCAAAAAGGGATGAAGCTACTCGGGAGTGGACGAGTTTACATAATAATGAGTTACATACTCTGTACTCACCACAATACATTGTTGGCTTAATCAATTCTCGTAGATTACGGTGGACAGGACATGCAGCGCTAATGGGAGACTCTAGAGCCGTATTAAGGGTACTGACTGGCAAACCCAATGGGAAGAGATCATTGAGAAAATACCTAGATGCGGATGGGAGGATAACATTAGAATGGACCTGAAAGGGTGAGGGTGTAATGAGGTGGACTGGATGGTACTAGCCCAGGATAGTGATGGGTGGCGTACCTCTGAATGTGCGACAATGAGCTTTTGAATTTCTAATGCCATAAAGTAAGTAAGTTTACACGCCCAAATAGTAGCCTACCCGTTTGGGTCATAGGTACACATTGTTTATGATAATGGGATAATAAAGGTATCATTTTTGATTACATCCATTTGACTTAGCGTAGGAGGGTAGAATGGAAAAGCAATTAGTTATACTATAGCCACGCCCTGTATACCCGAAGGTATAATTTAGAAGAAGTGAACTAGCATTTGTGAGAATGGAGAGGAGTAATCTATTTAAGAAATATAGCTTCAGTACACCCTGCTGGGATTCAAACCCCAGTCTATCTCTCGCTGACAATCATGTATAAAACAAGAGTTACGTCTTAGGTCAGCGATTTTCAAACTCCGGCATAGTTATCTCAGGCTCCGTGAGGTAAGCTTAGAATATTCTTCATTGGTTTTTCACACTATAAAATAGGAAATCAATAGTTACTATTGTAATTTTTTTTTTTCTAAAATGAATAAAGGATATTTGTCAAAAGTGGAGCAAGAGCATGTGTTATCTTCCGCTTCTTTTATACTTGTAACTGTATTTATTGAATGTTCATGATATTTGTGTAAACATTTTTATGAGGGCTCCAGCATGTATTTTTTCTCGTAAAAGGACTATTTATAGCTAAACATTTTAGGGACTTAGACTATATTACCAATGAAGAGGGTGGAAAAATTATTTGAAACTTATGGAAAAAAAAGCCTGACCTACCTTCAAATAAATGTTGGAAATTTTTCTCTCTATATTCCATATACTTGAATAGATACGAATGTTATCGAACCAATTACGTTTATTTTTAACGGTCCAGTGACGTCAATACCAGCAATATTGCACCGCCTTTTGAGCAGAGCAGGTCAAGTATACTGGATAGAACATCCTCCCCTCTTCCCCCTTCTTAGACTGCCGATGTGCCCTCTCCTCCGCGCTACGCCACTGTTCTCTGTTAACTTCTTGAGCAAGAGGCTAGGGGGGTTGGATATATATATTTCAACCCCTTCATGGTCAGTTAATTCCGTGCCCATGTGTTGCCACCTCTAAAGAAAACTCTGAGCTGTAGGAGTTAACCCTTTTCCCAATGTTTTTTTTTTAGGGAAAGAAGTATCTATTAGACATTATATAACAGCACTGCTACAGTCCAATTTTATAGAAAGAGACTTTATTATTTTTAGGTCCATATCAATAGTATTTTACTAAATTATTAGTGTTATTTTATAGGTATTGGTAATATCTATCAAAAGTGGCAGTTGCAAATCACGTAACTTAATATATGGGTCCGTGAACTTATGTATAATAGCTTTTCTCGCTATCAGAGATATCTAATATGAACATTACTTTAGAGAAAAATTTCAATAAAAGTAATTGGTTTCAAGACTTTCAAACATATAGTACACCTAAAGCTCTTCTCCATGGCTAAGATATCTAAAGGAACCAGGTTTTCTTCCAGGATATGCTGTTGAAGATTTTGATTATATGTGTAAATGCTCATCTTTATTTCCAATTATTAAATATTTAAACTTTAGAACTGTCCAAGTAAAGCTAGCTTGTAAGTCATATGATGATAATCAATATATTTTGAAATGGTACGTTAGGTTAGGAGGGAATACAACAGGGCAGTGTGAAAGAAGCGTCTTACATTGGTTTGGGCATGTTTATAGGATGAGTATGGATCGAGTGATGAAGCAAACTTATGAAGGTAGTATGTGTGGATTATAAGGAAAGGTTAGGCCATGTAAGATATGGCTAAATGTTGTAGATGAGTATGTGACAAAGAGAAACATTAACAGTTTTAAGAATAAAATAGTATTTAGGACTCGGTGTATGGATGTTGTCGAAGAAAAGGGAGTATGCAAGGATAGGGAAGTGTGGAGAAAGTTAATGAGAATGGATTAAGAGCGTTCATCATAGCAAGCCCAACTCAGCCCCCGGCGCGCATATGTTTTTGTGTAAGTGCGCGCGCGAGATATGGGAGTAAAAGGGAAAAGAAAAAGATCAAGAAATGCCAGAGCTGTGTGCAGTGCATTCGTATTTGAATTATTGCTAGAAATTTTTCGCGTTGACAGAATGACAGAATGAAGATTTGTGCACAATGCTTATATTTGAAGCAAATCTAAAATGGTCAAAATTTGCCTCTTCGGTACAGTTTTTATATAAATATAATCTAATATTTCAACCGTGTTCACTATTAAGAACTTCTATCAATTCTTTATCTCCATTAGTGTTTAATCAGAAATGATCCACGTGCTATAGTGTTCGTGCAAATTTACTTTGTCTAGCCGAATGTATCACAGAGTTTATTGGCATATGATTCACGCTCTTAAGTACGGGGTGGTTTTTTGAGCTAAATGTACATTTTATTATCTACCCCGTAAAGAAACGGTGGGAGAAGGGATTCATATATTATTTGGGTTAAGGATTAGGAGTGTAAGAGAGAAAGTGAATATTTATATTTACTTTGAAGAAAAAGAGGGTTAACGGTGACAAGTTAATTGGAAAAACTTGACCTCCCTAAATCCAATAAGGTTTGGACCAAGGCTTTCAGCTTCAGAATCAAGCTCGTTAGCAGTGACTTTGACTTTGTCTGCTAACGAATTTAATTTATACTTATGAATACAATTTCTAGTGTATTAAAATATTAATAATAAAATATTGTTTTATTTTAAATAATTGATTGAAATCAACATATTTTAATTTTCAAACCTTTTAAAATTATCTACAATTTTATTTAAATCCTAAAATAGTTATTTGTTTACTTAACCAAATACAGATATATTAATTACGGACCACTCACTACAGTTTAGAACTAACGTTTAGTGACAATATTTTTGATTCAAATATCTAGTACTAAGAGCTTGATATGCCTTATTAAAGAAAGCCAATCCAATCTTAAATTAATTTCTGACTGCATTAAAAAATATGATTAAATTTGATATAATTGTGACAGGAACACTTAATGCCAACGTATGAGTCTAAAACTGTATTAAGATACCGACTAAAAAAAATTATATTTGTTTTTATCTCTAAAAATATGGTATGGTATGGTATTTTAACTCCTAATATGGCTTATATATCTCTTATGAAAAATATTTAAAATAAATGGTACGACACAATCGTACAATCTTTCTCATATAGTGTATTCTAGCTTGAAAACAGATTTTCAAACATAGGTTTTCAATATTATTATTATTATTATTATTATTATTATTATTATTATTATTATAAGCACCGCGTCTTATTACCCGTTCAGGTTATAGGCCGGGGATTTTAGGAATTAGGAAGGTTATATTTATAGGATGTATACCCGCATTTGAGTCAAGGGAGAGGGGAGAACCATTTAGGGAAACCACCCTCAGTGTACCCAACCGGGATTGACCCCCGATCAACGTCAATTGCAGTCTAGTCTATTGGTCTATCGCGAGAGTAGTGCCTTGAACCATGTGACCACCGAATTGGATAACAATAAAACATGTGCCAGACAATGCAATTGTTATATAAAAAAAATAGAGTTAATAATATCTCCTGGTATTGGAATAAGTATTCTAAATAATTATTGGTTTTGTATTATGAGCCCTAACTTATATCATACAAAAACATTGACGTGTAATTCTTAACCATAAGCTATAATTAGTATAATAAATTTGTCCAACTCCGTAGCTAGGTCGGTAGCTGTCTGGTAAGCTATGGTAAGCTAAGGGCTCCGGGTTCAAATACTGGCGTGGACAAACAAATCATCATTGTGGAATGTGGAAACGTGGATTTCTAAGAAGTGTGTTGATATAATTTGTAGATTCTGAAAGTGCACATTAAATACGTCAAACAAATGAAAATAAATATTCCAATTACTTTTAATAAGTAGTCACAAAAATGTATGAAAATTTGATCACCAAAGTGATTATATCATTCAATTTTGATAAACATATTCTTCACTCAACAACTAACTGCCAATGAAGATCGCTTTCCTTATTAATACTCGTACATTTATCCTAAATTAATTCCTTATTCATGCACTTTAGATTAAGTATTTAATAATACTTTTGGGATAAACCTACAAACAAAATATTAGCGAGAGTAACAACAGACTTTCTATGTGCCTTCTAATAATTAATACCTCTTAGAGTTTCCTATTCGCCTAGTACTTTTCAACGAATATTTCCCTTTTCTGAGCTGGAATTAATTAACAATAGTTTTTTTTAAGTCCTACCTAATACCTCTTAGAGTTTCTTATTCGCCTAATACTTCTCAACGAATATTTTCCCTTTTATGAGCTGGAATCAACAAAAAAAAATTTGATGTCCTAACTAATAATACCTCTTTGAGTTTCTTATTCGCCTAATACTTCTCTACCATTATGTCCTGTTTCTGAGATAGAAAGAGAACACTGATAGTAGGTAGATAGAGGAAGGTAGTGTGGTTGTTTGGTCATCTACCTACCTCACACACACACACACACACACACACACTCTCTCTCTTCTCTTGCCTTCCGGCTTCTAGTCCTAGAGGTTAAAATCTTTTAGTTTTATTTTTTATTAGCCATGCCAACCAAACTTTTGTGCGCACTGAGTCTTATTACCCACCCGGAATGATTTTATTTTTACACTAATATGGTAGGGATGAGGAAGCTAAGGAAGGTTTAAAAGGAAATGTAGCATAATTTTCATGGAGGGAGAACGTAAAAGAATTGAGGTAGAAACCAACTTCAGTATACTCAGCTGGGACTCAAAGCCGTCAGGTCAGGTCAGACCAGATGAAGTTGACTGACTGACGACGCCTTAGCGCGTGGGTGGGTGTTTTAAGATACACACGGACTAGAATGTCGGATCTATCTATTCACCATTTAGTCTAAGTTTTGTCAGTGACCGGAGGTTGTTGGGGTCTGAATCAAAGGCTAGGTGTTATAATATAGTTTTACTAAATAGTTTCCCAATAACAGTTGTGCGAACCATGTTTTAATTTTTTAAATCTTTACTTACCACGTCTAACCAACTGTTCAGGTTATGCACATATATGATATATATATATTATAGGGGGATAGGGATAAGGAAGGAAGTATTTTAGAGGTAATCTATCCGCATTTGCGGAGAAGGAGGGTTGGAAACCATTTAATAAAAACCACCCTCAGCAGGCTCTAACACGAGAGTGACGCCTTAGACCATTTGCCCACTGAACGGGTTGTTGTGATATAGTTTTTTTCTAAATACAATTTCCAAATATCTCTCCATGAAAATACGAGTATTTCTATCACCCGTGCCCCATTATTACTATTATTATTATTATTATTATGTGTTCTATTTTACGAGAGTTCCACTCCTTTTGTCAGTGAACTTAGACCACCAATGCCTAATTATCTGTCTCCTCCTTTAGCGCCTAGAATTTTCTTCTTACTTTCACTTAATCTAATATTTGAATCCTCCTACCTAGGCTGCTCTTTCCTTCAACCTTTCCTTCTATGACGTTGTGCAGAAGACAGTTCCTCCTGAAGGATGTGTTCAAACCAGTTGGCTTTGTCCGGAGGAATAACATCCGAAATGGTTCTCTTCTCACCCACTCTTCTTAGTACTTATCCAATTGTCCACCTGATCTTCTCAAGTCTTCTCCAGCACCACATTTCAAAGCTCTCCAAGTATTTCTTTTCCCTCTTCCTAGGAGTCCAAGCTTCTGCGCCAAATGTAGCATTTAATTTGTTTCTTTCTCAGCTCCAAATACAACTTTCTAATCAGCATTAACCTCTTATTGTTGAAAGATTCCTTGATGTGGTTAAATGTGTATAACCCGGACGGGTAGTAAGATGTGACGGGAAAAGAAACCCACACAGAAACAGTTGTGCCAACCTTGCTTTAAATTCATTAGTATGACTTCTTAAAATGGAGATGAAAGGAACGCGTGTTAAGGGCAGTTTTTTTTTAGTTATCAAAGGAAATCTTTTTTTGGCCAAAATAATTAAAGAATTGTTTCAGTAGTAGCACAGAGTTTTTAATTTTATTTTCATGGTGATACTAACAGCTCTTGAATATCTGTCATGAGAATAGCGGCATTAGATGAGAAACTTTTTAAATGAAGCGAAAAAACTGTCATTAATCTCCAGGACATCCTTGATCGATATTCAACAACTGTTGATGTCGCCATGGGAAGAAAATTATACTTCAAGTTTGTACTGAAACATTATTTGATTTCTTTTGACAAAAAAAAGTTTGGTTCTAAAAACTGCAAAAAACATTTACCTTTTCTCACGTCCCCTACATCCCCACCTTAAGTACAATAATCGAGTAAAAAGTGATAAGTTTTTCACTCGTGTGAAGATCTTCCATAGCCGTTTTTGTGTGTCTGTTTCCCCGTCCATTCTGTGGTTAGCCGGGAAGGTGAAAGGTTCTCCCAGGGTGACCCCCAGCGGTCACAAAGGTCATAAGTGTGTGTGCGCGGGTCCTCGCCCAGGCCAGGGGCCCCCTTCGTTTAATTGAGAGGCCCCGTCAGAAAGAGTAATGATGGCTTCTAGAGGCAGCGAGTGCTACGATAACTCACCTCTTAAAACCCCTCCATCTCAACCCTTCCATCCATCCTTCCTTAGTTCCCACCCTCGCATCCTTAACCACACCCTTCAAGTATTACAGCCCACTGACTGACTTTTTGTTCTCGTCTGCTGCCGTGTAGGTATCTTGGTTCCATTCCAGATTATGTAAATAGCAACTGTTTTACGGTCTAATTTTCATATCAAAGGCTTTATCTGACTGATAGAGAACTTACTAAACCTACCTTCGCGTATTCTTAGTCAAATCATGTGATCTAAAGATTTCACTCTTGATATCAATACCTGTAATCCATGTTCGCAACAAAAATATGTTTTATCTTCCAAAGGTAATTTCTATATATAAAAAATATAATTGTATTTATTTGCATTAGGATATTTAACGTTTGCTTTCTAAACAAACTGATTATATAACCGTAAGACTTACAACCTGTATTTACTTTAGAACAGACACAACACCAGTCCCCCAGCCCTTATTTTAACATTATGAGAGCGTTTCAAATTGATAAACTATAATATTTTGAGCCTTCTACTAACCCCACCCTAAGGCCCTTAGAGGGAGCTATTGCAGTTCATTTTTATGAAAATGGTCATTTAAAATACCTCATCCGGGATACAAACATGGAAATAGAGTAAAGCTTCCCTTGAGACTAACGTTCCCTTTATAATAGTATATTTTCCAACACCTCGTCTTACTACCCGTTTGGGTTGTACGCATATGTAGTAGCTACGATAATGTATTAGGAGTAAGAAAGGTTGAATTTAGAGGAAGTGTACATACATTTGCGTGAAGGGAGCGTGTAAAACTATTCAGGAAAATCACCCGTAATACACCCAACTTAGATTTGAACCTCGATCTACCAGTCATCGTCAGACCAGTCTATTGCGAGAGTGATAGTTTCTAAACCATGTGACCACTGAATCAGATTTGGACGAATTGTTAGTAGACTAACTATATAAATATATATTTTAGTTCTTGTCTTACAACCCATTCAGGTTATACACTTTTGTACTAGTTACGGTAATAATTTTAGGGATTAGGGAGGTTATATTTATAGGAAGTGTACCCGAAGTTACGTGGAGGGAGAGTGAAGAACCATTTAGGGAAACCACCCTCAGTGCACACGATCGGGATCGAATCCCAGTCTCCCCATCTTCGGTAGTCTAGTCCAACATGAGATTAGCGCCTTATACCACGCGGCCACCGAATCGGGTGAGTTAGTAATTATTATTTTAGCCATTGAGTCTTAGGAACAAAACTATAAATTTTATTCGGATGATAGCAGTTCTACCTTTGTTTGAAGTAATTAATCAGAAGAGGAGTGTTGCCATTCTATTGAACCTTATATTCTCGGCCCTTACGGTGCGAGTGTAGGGTACGTGAGATAGGGTAGTGTTTTTGAAGTTTTTATTGCAATTTTTTTTGACAGAATAAATAAATATAGCTCATGTTGAAACATAGAATTTAATTTTCTTCTCATGGTGACCTAGAGTTCTTGAATATTTGTCAAGGTTGTCCTGGAATTCAATGGCCTATTTCTATCTTCGTTTAAAAAGTTTCATTTAAATTTAAACTCTATGTTTCTACTGGAGCAATATTTTATTTATTTTGACCAAAAATATGTTTTCCTATAAAAACTGCAAAATACCACTGCCCTTAACTCACGTTGCCTACATTCACATCTTAATAACATTAGAAAATCCACTCATAACAAACCTGTATTCAGAAATGAAGGAGTTGACCCCAGATTCGTGCCGTGGAGCGTTGCCAGGATAAGCAAAGTTAGTTTGGATGGTATCGGTGATAGGTTCTCTTTATTTAGTGGAACACTCATCGGCATACTATTTCACTTACCTACTCTGTGGCATTAGAAACTTGAAAGCTCATTACCGTACTCCAAAAGTACGCCATCTATCCCTAGCTTGCCCTCCTATTCTTAACTAGTCTCCCGCATTACACTTTGTCTCTTTCAGGTCCATTCTAATGGTATCCTTCCATCTGTGTCTAGGTTTTCCCAATCGTTTCTTTCCATTGGGTTTGCCAGTCAATATCCTGAATACAGTAATGAATTCTACCATTTGCGCTGAATGCCCTCCCCTCCGTAATCTATGAGACTTGATTATCCAAACAATATATTTTGATGATTACAGTACAGATAATGTAATTCATCATTATGTAACCACCTTCACTCTCGAGTAGTATCATCTCTTTTTGGATCAAATATCTTCCTAATCACCTTGTTTTCAAACACTCTACTATCTACTATCTATCTCTATGTAAAGTATAGTATTCTCTGTATTATTGGCCAAAGTGGGAGCGAGTGTATGAGAACATTTTACGGGTACGGTCTTAAAAACCTCTGCTTACTCTGAAAGAACGCCACGACACGATACTGGTTGATCCCCTTCCCCTATTTAGAAGCACAGATCACTCATGCCTTTAAAACATGGCTTAAGACATCGCCTTTCGGTTTTCAAATGAAAAGTTTCATGCGTGGAGTCATGAAAACCGATGGCTGCAGTTGACAAGAGCACCTCTCATGACATGTGAATGACCTGACTACTTAATTTATTTATCCTCTAATGCCTTTAAAAGGTGAATATTGATTAAAAGTAAGATTAATAGATATTTCGTGTTTTTGGTGGCTCTCGGATTCTTGGCTACTTACCTGACATGCTATACTCGTATTGGTGACCTGGTGGTCTAGGGGTAAGGTGTCAGACTTCTGTGCTGGCGGTCGGGTATCAATCCTCGGTCCCGGCAAAGATTTATCTGATTTACAAACCCTTCCTTCACCTCTGACAAGACATCTTGTGAAAGTGGGGAATGCCAGGTCTCCACCGTGGTTCGGATTCCACGTTAAACTGTAGGTCCTCCATTTCATCTCACAATCACCCTCCCATTACACATTAGCGTAAGTGCGTATAGCCCGAACGGGTAGTAAGACGCGGTGCTAATAATAATAATAATATACTCGTATTCCTGATCAAATACACTAGAGGTGATTTTTAAAGGTGTGATTAATCACTGCAGGTTTCTCAACCTCTCTCCAAGCCATGTCTGATGTATTTTTCCTAAGCTACCCTCCTCAACCCCCTCCCAACTTCCAACTGTTAACAACCCTCGTATTGAATGTACAAACTAGAAAACAAATACATGTCGTCAAACCGCAATATGCACTTGAACTCTGCGAGTTGAATGGTAATCCCTAGCCAACACCATCAGTGGATCACTCGTCCTTGCTGGAGCCGAGTAATTCCTACAAGTGGTGCGGTGAGGTCACTGTTCGATTCCGACCGGGAGACATAATCACCGAGCCCGACTAGTAACTGCCATTAGAATACAAATGGAATTTAATCTCGCTCTGCATCCGAATGATCCTCCCTGTTAGAAGTTCTCAAGTGTAATGCTGGAGTGCGATGGGGTTAAAGACGATTCTGTGTGTGTAAGGGGAGGGATTACGTTCTGGGGCCGAACGGAGGAATTTAGGGAAAATAGAGTCGCGGGAACTAACCAAGGTTTATTTATAGCGATTTAGGTGTCATAGAGTTTGTGTTATTGTCATCCTAATGTGTTTTGGTAGTACAGGACCTAAAGTACCTCCAGCAAGTTTGTTAATTAGTCAATAGGACCTCTACCCATCAGTGGGTGGTAATGAGGAATATATATTCATATTACGTGACTAGAAAGCAGGTTACACTATTTTAATCATGTGGCTAGTATAGCTGGGTGTGTGACAGCATGCTTCACACTGCCCCGGGCTAGATTCCCAAACTGGTGTACTGGGGATTTTTTTTAAAATCAACCATGTGTTTTACTATATTTCTTTGTGCATTTCCTTGAAATTCACACACATCCTGTGTACTTAGATGATATATAACAAATACCCTTGCACTAAGACATATTAACAAAACAAAAATACATAAATCGCTCAAACAGATGACTTATACACTAGTTTATACTTAACTTAATTAATCTACTTTATTTGACCTAATATTATAGTTACTGGATGTTGCCGTTTAGAGTCGAATATCTACTGGAAGAACTTTATATCACAGTTTAAAACGTCATTGAGGTGACATAATATATTCATTAGCTAAGCCAAGTGTTTACAATAATTATCACTTTCGATAGTTTTAAATTAATATGTTGGAATATTGTCAATATTGATCACACTACTTTTATTTGTCATGACGATAATAATATACGATCTATATCTCATTGTGATAAGGCCATACAATCTACATCTCATGGTGATCTCACTATATAATCTGCCCCTCATGGTGATCTCACTATACAATCTGTGTCTCATGGTGATCTCACTATATAATCTGTATTTCATGTTACGGAATCAATTACCAAACACATACACATTATGAAGACAATATGAGTTTTTTTGATAATATTAAAATATCGCTAATACAACATAAAACAATATTTTCTAGTATTTTCATGTATGATACATACCAAAATATTTCCCTTGTAATGTATACTCGTGTATTTATTGGCCCAAGCGTATGGATATTATGGAATAGGGAAAGGACATTAAAAAAATGTGTTGGTTTTATGTTTCTTACAAATACTTTACAGTTCTCATTATTTATTTGAACCTGTGAATTTAAAACAATACTTTACACTTGACAAAACATACAAGTATTTGTGAACATACAAACAGTTGAAGTACATTAGTACTAAATCTAATATACACTCCATGATGACATAACAACCATGCTGCTTTGAGCATTTATTTAATTATATATTGTTGATGTATTGATTAAATGAAATATGATTCGAAATTAATAATAGACTACATAACATGTCATACTTAAGGATTTACGATGTGGTTATCCAAATTTCTAAGTTGTTGATCTATATAATTTAACAATCTTTGGCAGTGAAGTTGCAACCTTTAAACAAGATAACAAATAATATAGTTACCAAATAATATTTGGTAGATATAATTTTTATAATCCCACAATATGACTAGCTAAATAATTCTGGTGATAGAAACACATACGACTAGGGACTTAAAAAATACAAAAACTGTTGAAATAGCTCCCAGAATATAATTACTATATTAAAATCTAAGCATAAATTTTTGTTTATAATGTATGTATTTGAATAAAACACTTTATTTTAATAGCATGGAAAAACTAGTAATAGAACTCAACTAAAAACATTTTATCATAAAAAAATCAGGGTTTTACGATAGATACACAGTACTTTTATTTTATATTAATTTATTGCAAAACAATAAATAATTTGAGCATTTATTTTTTATAGATGATTTCTACGTGCTGTCTCTCATTGAAATGTTATCATATTAAAGCAATAATTTTAATAATATTAACACATTTATGATTGGAGAATACAATTAACTGTTTGGCCATAAGCATGATCACTAACATTACCTTGCACATTGCACATGCCATCACTTTAGATAAATGTAAGATATCTGGTAAATATCACTCTAATAAAATAATAAACAAGCAAATACAGGCTGGACATTGTGGAATTTAATATGTTAATTTATGTCCTAGAAACAATTTGATAAAATCCTTCAATTTCTTTGACTAGGTGTGTCTATTTAAATTTTTATATCTGCAATAAATTAAATTTTCACTTTAAATGTTGCCCTTATATATTCTTAAAGAAAATTACATTGATGACAGTTTAAAGTTGTATTTAATAAATGTATCAGTGACCTAGATATGTCTCAAATAATTACGTGACCAATCAAACTACTACAGTGTGTGCACATAAGCTACAATTTCATCAAAATTGCGATTAATACGAGATACATTTAAAATTACTACATTGATTCTTTGGGATCTTTTACTATTTTATAATGATTTTTGTTTCGACATACGTAGCATACTTTACAACATATATCAGTTAAGAGTGGAGTCAAACAAATCCTACCAAAAAAATACTGTGCTATGACAGTTTGTTACCAACGGCAGAATTAGGCGAGCGATTATCACATCTAACACTGGTCTGGAGAACAGGGTTGGATTAAAATCAATTGCAATTTTTTATAGTGTCTTTTATTACTCTCTTTCCAAACCGATATTGTGAAGTTACTTTGAATTTCAACCTTTCTATCCTACAACCTTACAAATTAAACATTTGATTATTACATTTTAAATATTACGACTAAGATAGCTGACTTAGGTTTGTCTAGAATCCACTCTCAACTTGTTCGAGATGAACTTTACAAACGTCTAAATCCCTCTACAAAGTACAAATGGCACTTACATTCCGGCGTAAAAGTCCTTGACACTCAGATATGTTTATAATTTTTTTTTCACCTCTCAACTAATATTGCTCCTTAGGCACTTTTTATACGAAAATAATATCTAGCAACTGAATTGACAGTCAAAATTGTAGCAATTTTTTTTAAAAATATACAAACTGTGTCACTTTTAAAACATTTATACAAATCTTTCGAGGCCTCAAAAATGAAAGTAGAGCTTCTGCTCAAAAATAGTTTTAATGTTATTTAATATTGTTTATTAAGAGAAAGAGAAAGTGATAAACTCACTAATGATGAGTATTTATTTAATTTTAGAAGAAAAAACTATAATCTTAAACTAATATCTATGTTTGACCAGGTAGACTAGACATTCTAAACGGTAGCTCTGAACTCATCACAATATCATGAGCAGTAAATTTCACATTATTGTACACTAAAAACATTCGGTAATTTGTCTCAATCTAATTCCATCTCTTTCTAATAAATTATACTTTTTATTCAAATCGTATATTCTTCGATAGGGACAATTTGAACCATTACAAACATTTTTTTTATCAACAATTAAAATAATCACCTCCAAAAGAGCCCTCAGTAAGTCCATAAAACTTTCAAAATGGACAGTGATTCCCAGGTTTACATTCAAGATTCCTTGGAACAGTCCAACACCTTAGCTCAGTCCGTAGAATGTCTGCCTACTGAGCTAAGGGTACCGGGTTCAATTACCGGAATGACCGAAAATGTATCCTTGATGAAAATATGAGTTTACCCTTTCGCCGTGATAAGTTGATGACCGGGGACAGGATGTTGTTCCTGTCCTAGTCTTAAGTTAGATTATAAGCCATATGAAGACAGGACAGGCCTAGCCAGCCGGTAATGGAAAAATGGACGACTTGAATAAAAAACTGACCCGCCTCGTTGGCGTAGTTGGCTAATGCGCTTGTCGTGTTGAGCTCAACCGCCGAGGACGGGGAGATCGAGGTTCGAATCTCGGTCGGGTGAACTGGGGTTTGGCTAACACGCTAGTCGTGTTGAGCTAGACTGCCGAGGACGGGGAGATCGAGGTTCGAATCTCGGTCGGGTGAACTGGGGGGGGGGTTCTTAAATGGTTTTCCACTCTCCCTCCACGCAAATGCGTGTTCACTTCCTATAATTCAACCTTCCCAATTCCTAATCCATTAGAGTAATTAGTACTTAAAGTGTATAACCCGAACGGGTAGTCAGACGCGGTGCTAAATATTATTATTAATAAAAAACTGACCTAGACCACAGGCTGTAAACTGTAATGGATGTAAAAAAAATAATTCTTGGAACCGTACCTAGCTATATTAACACAGAGAACGAAATGTTGAACAATTATTTGAAAAATATTTTAAATTAAGAGATTATAGGATGGCAGCAAAAATAAAAATGCAGTCATTAAATTAAAAACGCATGAGAACACATATTTTTACTCTCCTTCCTCCCCTATTTTCATTTCATCCCTGATCCCATTACCAATAACACCCCTTAATGTAGTCTTATCCACCAACCTATGCTATTACAAAGCAACCGTATTTTTAATTATTTATTTACTTTTCAGAATTGAATTATATTTGTACATTTGTAAGTTTAGCGTTTGCAGAGTAGCACAAGTTTATTTCAAAAATATGTTTGTGTATTATTTATCACATAACTAATAAATTACGTAAACAGTGTGCAACTATTACCTTGCTATCTCTTAATGATTACTGGACCACCTCTTTAGTGACTCTCCTTAGTAAGTATTACATAGTTAAGAACACCTCAATATTAAAAAAAAAAATGCATTCAATATCTAACAAACACAGTACGCGTTTCTAGCTATATCTATTAAAGATGAGACGCCCGAATCCTTGACTCATAGAATCGTATGCTATCCGAGAGATTCTAGATTCGTAAAAATCTCAAAAGAGTATTTCGAATTCTACAATAGTTATTAAGACTTTGGGATCAAAGAATAATTTTAAACAATTGGTAGAAGGGGTTATATAAACTTATGTAGTTATAAGAATAACACCATCATAAAAAAGTACAAACTTGTATCAATATAATTAATTTACTAGAAAAGTGTTATCTTTGTTTATGACATAATATACGTGACAAATCAAATATAATTTGTCAATGTCATCAAGAACTAAACAGCTATTGTTAAATTCAATTTTAAATATTTTCGCTTTAACTTAAATAAGTGTATATTTGTAAAGAATCGAGGATTTGAATTTGGATTCGATATTAGAAATAAAATGTATGATTCGAAATCTAGATTCATATTCAAGAAACATGGGATTACAACCATCTCTAATGTATATATGTATATGTATAATTAATAGTACAAATTGGGATTCAAGCTTATGGAAACTAAGGCTCTCTTTTGAAAGTACTCTCAAATTTATCTCATCCATGCCCCTTTGACATGGGCACGCTACATTTATTAGATACTTAATCCCCTCATCACAACTGGTCAGTCTTTTATATAGTCAGTACCTACTGGAATCTTAAAAAAAAAACATACGTCTACTACTTTGATGGATGTAGTTTTTGGTTAAATCCACCACACATTAAAACTGATAAGAGCAGCTGCTCACCCGAGTCTCATTAACATTTTCAACTCAAAATAAAATAGAAATATTAAGATAAAGATAAAGTCGGTTTCTCATTTATTATTTTGACTTAGAATCAGGACGACCCTTAGGGGTCTGCAAATGGTGCACCCGCATAGAGCCCCATGTTTTAAGGGGCCCTGCGCTTGTTTAGTTGACAGAGGGGAAAAAAACAAGTTTGGGTGGGAAATTATTGTTTCCCCACACGTATGGTAAACTCCATGTATGGGCGATATAATAAATATTCAGAGTGTAAAAACAAATAAAAATATAATCATGTGATTTGATTTATTTACGAGTATTCTCCATTTTTACTCCACCGATTCGTATTTGTCTGTCTGTGGTGAGTATGTCATAAGATTTCTTTTTAACGCATTAATCTAATTAATTCAAACTTGGCAGAATTGTTCTTTGTATCTTTATACAGATCAATTTGTTGGTAAAGAAAATCGAACTAAGGGTTTGGGAGAACTCAACGTATATATATTCCTTCTATTATTAATAATTACATTGTATTTATGTTTTAGGATATTTAACTAATACCTTATATGGCTTTTAAAATTGGTATATAGTAATGACATTAAACAAGAATTAAGTTTTTTAATTATATTTCTTTGGATGGAGGTGGGCAAAGGGGGATGTGAGGAACATAACTGGAGGCCCCGCGAACGAAGTTTGCCCAGGTCCACTACCACTAGTCTGCTAAGGGCAGCCCTGCTTGAAATAATTATTATATGATGAGATTAGACATTTTAAATTCAAAATAAAATAGTAAAATGAAGCTAAAAATAAAAAGTTTATTTGGCAATTTTTATTGTGACTTGAACATGTACTTATAAATCAGATATTTTCAATTCAAAATAAAATCGTAAAATGAAAGTCACGAGACCTGAGCGAAGCGTTGTCATAATTAATTTTAAATCGAGATAAATGTATACAAAAATTACATTCATCAAAATGACTTTTCACAAAAAATTTTTTATATATATATATACCTACAATATAATATATTAAAATATAAAATACACTACAATAATACATTAATATTAATAATAAACTACCCACGTGTGTATACATGCATACATATCCTGTACATGAGAGTTAATCCCCTATCGATCGAGAGGTTGTATTTATAACTTTTTCAAGTGTTTATTTGCCAAGCGATTTACGACCCATTCAGCTTATGAGAAACTTACACTAACCTAAGGATACAGTATTAGGAACGTGAACTTAAATTCGATGAAACAGAATTCATTCTAGAGGATAGGAAAACCACGCCAAAACTCACAATTTTAAAACTCACGCCTGGTGTAACAGATTGGAAACAGAACCGAATAAAATCCCCTCATATAAGAGTCGAGCGTGTTATTTGAACACGGTTGCGTTGAGATAGCTTCGTAAATCTTTGTCAAACATACAACTAACTAAAATTCCCAAATAGTTTCAAATTAAAACTTAATTTTTGAGCAATACTTACAATTTTTTTAATAATTGGTATGCGCTTACTTCAAGGATTATTTGAGGGGTGGTTCTGAAAAGGTATTGTTATAAAAGCACACCCGAATTATCCTTAAGAGAGGATAGACAAACAACAACGATCAATAACATGTGTAAAATCCCTCCTATTGTCCGGGATTCGAACTCCGAGATCTCCACGAATTGTGATCAAGTGGAATGTGAGTCACACTGACCTCCGTACTGGTGCTAATGTATTTTTTTTAAACCGTCAAGCCTTACACCAAAGATATTAACAGCTTTACCCGCTTCAGTGGTCGAATGGTCTAATGAGTCATTCTTGTGTTAGACTGGGCTGCTGATGATAGTGAGATTGGGGTTCAAATCCCAGTTGAGTCTACTGAGTGGGTTTTTTCCTAAATACTTTCCCACTACCCTTCCATATAAATGTGGGTAGATTACCCCTAAAATGCTTATTTCCTCATTTCTACCCCATTAGAGTAATTACCATATATAGGCATAACACAAACAGCTGGTAAGACGCAAGGTTAAAACAAAATACTAAAAGCTTAGATTAAATGTAAGGATGAGAAAATAAATAGAGAGGAAATACACCCGCATTAACGGATTGAAATCTCATTGAGAAGTCACAGGCAGATAAAAAAAAGGAAGCTCAGCCAAGATTCGAACCTTTACGCTATCGGCACTCCAGTGTAATGCGAGAATGATGCCCTAGACTATGTAATGAGTGATTTGGGTGTTTACGATAGCTACTATTGTCGATTATGAATTATATTTAAGAACGTTCATCATAGCAAACCCAACTCAGCTCCCGGCTCGTATCTGCGTTTGTGTATGTGCGCGCGCGCGCGCGCGGTATGAGAGTAAAAAGGAAAAGGAAAGATCTAATATATGCCAGAGCTGTGTGCAGTGCATTTGTATTTTAATGATTACTCGAAATTTTCCGAGGTAACGATGGGGGACAAAGCTACAAAGTTTCTTGTTAATAACTACAGTATGTCCCTATTATGACATAAAGAAGATTTGTGCACAATGCTTATCTGTGAAGCCTTTCTAAAATGACCAAAAACGGCCTTTTCGGTGCAGTTTTTATCTCACTATCATTTAATATCTCAACACTGTTCACTATTAGAAACTTCTATCAGCTCTCTATCTCCCTCATTGTTTAATCAGAAATGATCCACGCGCAATAGTGTTCGTGTAAAGTTACGATTTCGAGCCGCCCGTATCCCAGAGTTGATTGGCACGCTCTTAATTATTTTTGTCATTTTACTTACACTACTAGTTGCATGGAATAGCTCACATGTACAGGGCATTATACAATGGAGAAGCGAATTACAATAATAAACATTTTCCTCTAAATACACTATATTTTTACATCAGTACTTTCCCATTGGATTCGTATTAATATTATCTCTTCAGTACTACAATATTTGACACGGATCACATTCATAATCATCAAGTTAATACCCTATATTAATAATTTAAATTGCTCTTCAAATCGTTTCATATTTTCGTATTGTTTCCTTGATTTAAGATAAAAACATATTTTGGTAACAGTTTTACTGTTTTGAGAATAATTTTTCCTAGTTATATATTCTATACCGGGGTTCAATCCTCGGTCCCGGCAAAGATTTATCTGATTACCAAACCCTTCCTTCACCTCTGACAAGACATCTTGGGAATGTGGGGAATGCCAGGCCTCCACCGTGGTTCGGATTCCACGTTAAACTGTAGGTCCTTCACTTCATCTCACATTCACTCTACCATTGCACATTAGCGTAAGTGCGTATAACCCGAACGGGTAGTAAGACGTGGTGCTAATAATAATAATAATAATAATAATAATAATATTTTCTATATATTATACAAATAAACAAACACAGGTGCCATAATATTAATGTAATTCGGCTGTTATGCTGGATTTACAATATATTTGAAGGTATGTTTTCAAGCTCTCATGCATGGTAGTTATATTTATCAGAATACAATTATTTTTGTAATACATTACAAACTTTATTTTATTGAGAATCTGGTTTCTCCATCACATTAAATCAGACTTGAACTGGGGAAATAGGAAACTATGATAAATTAATTTGTGGAGCACAAAATATCGGCTGTAAGCACGGTCTTTCACTGAATGAAAATAATCTCTTTCTAATATCGAAGACTCTACATCTATGAGCCACCAGACGTTTGAAGTAGACTTCAAATTTAGAGACGTCAAAAAATGACAACACACAAAACAAAGTTATTACCCCCACAACCCCCTCCCCCCGAAATGATTGCACTTCAGGGAATACAGCCTTGTAAAGAGCTTTTGGAAACTCGAAATATTAGGTTTGAAAATATGATATTTGGTAATCGTAGTTCTCAAGTTTTGCTGTCTCTTTCCTCCAGCGATTGGGGAGGTGAGTTGGACCTCCTCAGTACTAGGTTAAGAGAGGAGGGCGCCTTGTCCCTTTTAGAGCC
Organism: Timema californicum; assembly: GCA_902141385.1. Classification (NCBI taxonomy): domain Eukaryota; kingdom Metazoa; phylum Arthropoda; class Insecta; order Phasmatodea; family Timematidae; genus Timema; species Timema californicum. Next base: position 64,996 of record CABFOW010002530.1, on the reverse strand, counting down.
CTCCTTCAACCGGTGTCATGCCCTCTGTGACCCACCCCTTCCTTGAACCCCACCTTGGGCGTTTTGCTGGGGGTTCATCTCAGCCCCGTACCCCTTACATACCAGCAGGTTCTTGTACGCCTGGCGGTACTCGGAACTCATGACGACGTAGATGATGGGGTTGATGCAGGTGCTCAGGTATATTAGCAGATATCCGGCGACGTTCAGCGCTTGATTATCGATCGTACTGTGGAAGGTCTTCGTTAAAGTGATAGGAAGATAACAGACCACAAACGATGCAAAAATCACTAGAATCATTTTCAAAAGTTTCCTATCTTTAGGCGTCATCTTACCGGGAACGACAACCCCGGAATAATTCGTCATCGTACTCTGTCGCCTGGGGCTTCCCCTGAGGTTGCTACCCCTCCTAAAGACTGACGCCACGTGAGAAAGTGCTGAGTTGACGGCCACGGCCGATGGCATCCGCTCCTTCCGGCGACGCTTCCTGTTGAGGCTTTTGTTCCTCTGTGGGGTGGGCCCTGTCGGGTCACCCAGAGAGCTGCAGAGGGAGGTTGGAGTGGCGCTTCTACTACTGTGATCATATTCCTCATTTTCATTATTCATGTCCACTCCGGAGGATGACGAAGGCTCCCCGATGACCCTATGACTCGATGGGGATGGAGGAGATAATAGGTTCGGGTTGGGCACATGGAGGTTAGTCTTGATGCCATCTAGTCTCATCCCGTTACCAGACACTTGTATCTTTACATCTGGTGAGGATCTGTTGTTGTTACAAAGTTGAGGACTCGTGTGCCCGTTCTCTATGAAAGCCGATGACTTATCCGTGGAAATGGAAGGCCCGGTGCTGGTGGAGCCTATGGCAGAGTCCTCAGCGATTGAGAAGTTGCATCTCTTGATGAACTTGCCACTAATTGTGATGTCCTCATATCCCGAGGAGTTTCCGTTCAGGCGTCTATCTCCCCCACTGGCGGTGGAGTTTGTCGTCGTGTTGGTGACAGTGTTACTCCTGGTGGTGACGCGTGACTTGAGCGCCGTCTTGCGGACAATGTAGAAGATCCTCGCGTAGCAGACGACGATAGCGAGGCAAGGGATGAGGAAAGCCACCACGAAGAGGAACTCTTTCGGGGAGCGCCCGAGGTCATCTGGCAGGATGCTACAAGAGCCGATGCAACGGTCCAGACCAAACCGGCCCCAGACGCCAACCCACGTGGCAATCAGAGCCCCGAAGCCGAACATCCACGTGCAAGCCACCATAAGACCCAGATATTTCTTGCGGTACAGTCTGAAACAACAAACAAAACAGGCTGAGTGCCCTCTTTATCAGGTTGAAATTCCCTGTGTTACAAGTACCAAAACTAATTAGTTTTTTCTAGTAAAAAAATGTGAGATCCATTCTTACTAGTTATAAAATTAGTAATCATATAGCTTAAAGCCAACCAAATAATATTTAGAAAACAATGAGGTTAAATTGAAAAAAAAACAACACTACATACAATAATTATAGTGATTAATAGTTAAATGTTTTTTAAATGAAGAGAAAAAGTTGTCATTAAATTCTAGGACACTCTTTACATATATTTTAGAACACTGTTGATATCACCACGAAGAGAAAACTAAACTCTATGTTTCTACTGGAGAATCATTTGATTTCTTATGGAAAACAAAGTTTTAGTATAAAAACTGAAATAACTTGCATTCCCTACACACCTCGACTCTACATTTTAAACGTCAGTTTATACGTCATAAGATTAAAGGCATTTGTTTCCTTTTGTTTTATGAGTCGCCGTGGGAGAACCTTGCTTAAGCGGCATCCCTAAAAGGGGGGTAAGCGAATGGTGACAGTTTTAGGGACTCTTTATAGGGAAATCACGCTAGAAAGGTAGATTTCTGAAAGTTACAAAGCTGCTTTTAAATAGTCATAGATCCAGTCACGGATTTCAACATTCGGAGGGCTGCATTTGGGGGCGGAGGGGACTACTGTAAACCCTAAGTGTATTTTTAAGGTAATTCTGAACTTCTGAAAATAATATATAAAGTAAGAAATCTCCCTCCCCCACCACTCAAAAAATTATACATATTCTTAACTTGCAACTGTAAAAATCACTACTACTACACTGCTATAATAAATGCGATTTGCAAATACAATTATTAGAGCCCGACAAAAAATGCACGTCGCGTAACACTCGGCTGGACACAGAAATTGACTCTCTGGGCTGCATTAGAACAGCCCGTACAAGCGCCAATCATGCGATGCAACCCTCTCCTTACCCCACCCTGGAGCTCTCCTCCCAATGACCACCGCGAGCGCATGCGCCAGATAGCCAGCTGGACTGCTCGAGGCCACAGCCCGGCACAGAGAAATATTATTGCGTTTCTACTTTCTACCCCATTGATAGGCAGGTGTGCAAAATAAGGCTGTAGTGTGTAGAAATCATAAGTGATTAATAGGGACGTTTAATTTAATGTCCAAGCAACTAATATCATGATGATGATGATGATTATTATTATATATATTCACAAATATTTCAGATAATTCAGGGAGGGGCTGCACTGCAGCCCTATACAACGAGCCGCCACTGCATAGATAGAATATTATGTTATGTCACTGTCAATTTGGGTGGGTCGTATCAGTTTCAGTAAAATAATATGCATAGAATAATTATACTTTGTCAATATTGAGACAAAAATATTAGTTTTACATGTTATAAACCTCCTTGACAGTGATCACAGTAGACATAATGTATGCATTTACAGTTGCTATAAATGTGATTAAAACAAGCTAGGAAATTCTAGCATAATACACTTTTAGTGAGATCCAAATCACTAAATTTTCACCCCTTTATCACCATGTAGATTACTAAGAAACTTTTGACCCCACAAGATAATATCGTTAAGATTATCAAGAAAGAAGCTGTAAGAGAACTTTGGCACAGATAGTCTTTTAATACTTTTTTTTACGGTAAGCAATGATACATTTTACTACTTTAATAGTGTTTATTTTATAGTTATTGATACATAATATCTATAAAATTTGACAACTGTATACACATATGTGTAAATTAGTATTTTTGGTAAGGATGAAAAGGTAACATTTACAATAACTCTACCCCCATTTGCGTAGAGGTAGGCAGGAAACAATTTACTATAAAACACTCTCAGTAAATCCAACCGGGATTCGAGCCTCGATCTCCCCGTGGACGGTAATACAGTTTATACAAAAGTGACGTCTTAGACTATGTGTCCACCAAAGCAGAAAACTTACCTTAGAGTAGTAATTAGTGTATATTTATATGTGTGTGTGTAACCTGAACAAGTATTAAGACACAGCGAAAAAAAGTGCACGTTAAATATAGAAAGTTACCAGCTCTACTAAAGAAGTGGATCTTTGCGATTTATATGCACCGTCTTACTACCCACCCGGGATATCAACATGTTTACATCAACATGTTTACATTATTATTTAGCACCGCGTCTTACTACCCGTTAGGGTTATACGCTTTAAGTACTAATTACACTAATTGATTGGAAATTGGAAAGGTTGAATTAGAGGACGTGAACCCGCATTTGCGTAGAGGGAGAGTGGAAAACCATTTAGTATAAACCACCCCCAGTTCACCCGACCGAGATTCGAACCTCGATCTCCCCGTCCTCGGCGGTTGAGCTCAACACGACTAGCACGTTAGCCAACTGCACCACCGAGGCGGAACATGTTTACATTAATAGGATAGGAATGATAAAGGTAGAATTCATTATAAATATACCCCGCATCCACGTGGAGGTAAAGGGGAAAACTATTTGATAGAAAACAATTTTTAATAAATTCAATTAAATGAGAAATGAAAACGTGGATACGGGAATCAAATCCAGGACCTTTGACTTTGTGCAACAATGCTCTTCCGCTGAGCCATCCTGGTTCATCTCGTATCCAGGGTCATCTTAGATTAGTTGTTAGTGTAGTGAGAGACTATATGTGTTAGCTGGACTGGTCCTCTGGATAGCCATCACGTATCAGTTTGTGATGTACTTGAATTAATTTACACCCACTTTGATGGCCGCATGGCCTAACGCAATACTCTCTTAGTTGTCTATAGACTGCCAATGATGGGGAGATTAAGGTTCGAATCTCGGTTGGATGTACTGAGGGTGGTTTTTTACAAAATAGTTTTACACTCTCGCTTGACGAAAATGCGGGCTCACAAACTTGCTCATTACTAAACATGAGCGTAATTAGTTCGTATGGATATAACCCGAATTGGCAGTGAGACGTAGTGACAATAAAATAAAAAAGAAAGTATCAATTTAAAATCGTAAGTAAATCACCTAAACTCGTGAGTCTTCTTAGTGAAGAATGTAAAAACAACAAAAAAGAAGTAGGCGTAAGAACTTTTATATAATTATAAGCATTAACTGTCGCAAAGTAGCTGTTATTTTACCGGAATCCAATTAAATTCCACAGCTATAGAAATATACTTAAGTAATGGTAGTGGTATTAAATTACTTTCTTCTTTTGTTAGAGATATTTTGAAGTGATACATTTAACTGGACGGTTTTTGGAAACAAACTTGTAAATAATATAAGTGAAGGGATTTAAAACTTGTTTAGAAGGATATTAATTGACAATAGATGGTCTACTTGTAATAAGATTTCCATTTGTTGTCAAATCTGAGTGAATGAAATAAAAGAAAATCCCGCCTCGGTGGCGTAGTTGGCTAACGTGCTAGTCGTGTTGAGCTCAACTGCTGAGGACGGGTGAGATCGAGGTTCGAATCTCGGTCGGGTGAACTGGGGGGGTTCCCTAAATGGTTTTCCATTCTCTCTCCACTCAAATGTGGGTTCATTTCCTCTAATTCAACCTTCCCAATTCCCAATCAATTAGTGTAATTAGTACTTAAAGCGTATAACCCGAACGGGTAGTAAGACAAACCTCGGTCAGGTGAACTGGGGGTGGTTTTTCCTAAATGGTTTCCACTCTCTCTCTCCACGCAAATGCGGGTTCACTTCCTCTAATTCAACCTTCCTAATTCCCAATCAATTAGTATAATTAGTACTTAAAGAGTATAACCCGAACGGGTAGTAAGACGCGGTGCTAAATAATAATAATAATAATAAAAGAAATAAAACACTTATGTTTTTACCAAAATTAAATAACATAATAAATTTGCAGTGGTTTCCAAACAGTATAAGCTACTAGACATGCATTGATCTCGGACACCGTGAACGGAAAGGAAAGAGGTTGGGCTCCTGATTCCGAGCATGAGATTTTTGATATATGGGGAGGAGTCCAGATTGCGGATACGCCATGTTGCTATGCCATCCCACCCTTATCTTGATAATAGGAGTGGCCCACGGGGTCTAGCAGTCGTATGTTCTTTCAGTCTCATCAGTTTTAATTTAACTAAATTACATACACGAGTATTTCTAGGTTAGGTTAGGTTAGGTTAGGTTATGTCAGGCTAAGTTAGGTTAGGCTCGGCTCGGCTAGGTTAGGTTATGTTTTGTCAGGCTATGTTAGGTTAGGCTAGGCTAGGCTAGGTTAGGTCAGGTTAGGTTTTGTCAGACTAGGTTAGGTTATGTCAGGCTATGTTAGGATAGGTTATGATATGTCAGGCTAGGTTAGGTTTGGCTAGGCTAAGTCAAGCTAGGTTAGGCTATGCTAGGTTAGGTTATGTTAGGTTATTTCAGGCTAAGTTAGGATAGGGTAAGCTTGGTCAGGAGGAATGTCCCGGTGGGTGATGCCAGTAACCCCTTCTACCCGTGTCCCCACCCTCACGTAGGAATTTCAGTGAGTTGCTCTTTTACTTGTTCACAACCAGGAGAGACGACCAAGTACAATAAGAGTCTAACGCCTTAGACAACAGATGTGAGTCAAATTTATTTAAAAAAATTTGTCAGCTCAAAATGCGCCAACGCACACATGGCGGATGAATGAGTCACCCTGATGGACACACGGACTAAATATCAAGCTCGTTTAAGCTGGTTTGCCGTTGATGGGGAAATCCGGTATTCGAATCCCGGTTGAATGTACTGAGGCTGGTTTAAACTAAATGATTTCCCTCTCTCTCTCTCCACGAAAATGTGAGAACATTTACAACTTCCTCACCCATATTCCATTAGTTTACTCAATATATTAGTATTACCCTAACGGGCGGTGAAATGAGGTGACAAGTAAAATAATATTATAATATTTAGCACCGCGTCTTACTACCCGTTCGGGTTATACGACTTAAATACTAATTACCCTAATGGATTAGGAATTGGGAAGGTTGAATTAGAGTAAGTGAACCCGCATTTGCGTGGAGAGAAAGTGGAAAACCATTTAGGAAAAACCACCCCCAGTTCACCCGACCGAGATTCGAACCTCAATCTCCCCGTCCTCAGCAGTCGAGCTCAACACGAAAAGCGCGTTAGCCAACTACGCCACCGAGGCGGGTGTAAAAAAGAATAATAGTTTGATTTTTATCATCACGTTTTACTACTTTTTCGGATTACACGTATATATATATATTTATATATATACAAAATCACCGCGTCTTACTACCTGTTCAGGTTATAGGCATATGATAAATTATTCTTATGGTGTAAGGATGAGGGCGGAAACAATTCAGAGGTGATCTACATGCATTTGTGAGGAAGGAGAGTGGAAAACCATCCACAGTAGACCTAACCGGGATTTGAAACCAGATCTCCCCGTCATCAGTAGGCTATTCTAACACACGAGTGATGCCCTAGCCCTTGTTGCCACTGAAGCGGGTACGAATATATTAACAACGCCAGTGGAATAGGTGAAAGAAAAATGAAAGTTTTTAGAGGAAATGTACCCGCATTTGTGTGGCGGGAGATTAAGAAACAATTTTTTAAAATCGGTACACCTTGCCGTGATTCTAACCTTCATCTCCCTGTCACCGGCAGTCCAGTCCAACGTGAAAGTGATGCGTTCACCGATGCGGCTATTATAATTATTCCTCTTACTTTGAAATGAAACTGCTGGGAGTAGGCTAAGACAGTAACTAAGGTAGTTCATTATAAGAGGGTGACAATGAGGAGAAAAAGCGGAAGAACACTCACTTGGGGTACATCCTGGGGTGACCGATCATGACGTATCTGTTGATGGTGATGGCGAGCACGGTAAAGAGGGAGACTGCCACCAGCCCGTAGCGCAGCAGGGGGAACAGCTGACACAGTAGCTCTCCGTGCCGCCAGGCGCGCTGCCAGAACATGGAGGCGGCCAGGGGCAGGTTGAAACAGCAGAACATCAAGTCGGACACGGACAGGTTGATGATGAAGGCCGCCGTCGCGTTGCGCACCTGCGAGAAGAAAAACAAACAGAGATTAATTTAAGATAATAATAATACTTAAACACCGGGTCTTACTACACGTTAGGGTTATACGTTTAAGTATTAATTAGTCTAGTGGGTTAGGAAGCTGGAAGGTTGAATATAGAAGAAGTTAACACGCATTTGCGTGGATGGAGAGTGGAAAACCATTTATGAAAAAAACTCTGCTCACTCGAGTGAGATTAGAACCTTGATCTACCCGTCCTATGCAGTCTAGTTCAACACGAAACTAACGCGTTAGCCAACTATGCCACCGAGGCGAGTAAGAATTTAAGAAGTTTTCATTTTATCATATAAAAATAAATTATTGTAGTTGTGAAAACATTTTTGACCTCGATATTATGATGAATCTTTACGATTTAAGTACCCCTGAACCCAAAAAATATGGGTTTAACAATTCCGTATTTCCCTGGACCTATATCTGAAACAGTTTGATGGATTGTGCTTAGATCCTATATTAAATATTAGATGTCTATAACTTCAGAATTAATTTTGATTTTCACCTTAGCTCTTAAATTGAGGGTGGCTTATTAATGAGTGATTTTTTAAAAACTTTCAATTTTTTGAACATGGCTTTTTATTTTGTATAAAACGGATATCTAGAGACTGTTTTACCTGACATAATATATACATTGGGGCTTATATATACTTGATTTTTGGGTAAAACTTCAAATGTCTCTTTAAGTTTCTGTTCAAAATTGATATATGAGGACTATTTTACATGTTAAATAATGTTTATGTTTATTTATCTAAAACAAATTAATTTAAAGTTTGTTTACTTCTGACAAATTTTATTTTTTATTTTTCTTATTGTTAAAAAATTATCTCTATAATTCAAAATGTGTATCTGGAAAGTGTTTTTCGTGTTTAACAGGATCCTATATTTTTATTTTTACAAACATAAATAATGTTAGGATAGTTTAAAAATGACGGATTTTTTTGTAAATTTGAAACTTTTAATAAAAAAAGTTTGAACAATTTTGGTGTAAAATTTTACATATAAAGAGTGGGATCCCGTCAGAATCTCACTAATAGGAATTAAGAGCAGGGAAAAATCTTGTACGGATTCAAAGGATATCTATCACTTAATTTCTTGCCAACCTCTTGATACAGTGGTCAGCGCACCTGGCTATTAATCTAGAGGTTCCAGGATCGATTCCTGGTAGTTGCATAGGTATTTTCTCCCGGAGGAGAGTTCTCCTTATGGTCACCATGATCCGGCTAATTATGCTTAAGTTATGTTAAAGACTTCTACTGGCACCCCATAATCATCGGGCTGAATTAATCGCACCTACATGGTCTCCCGACCTAAGTAGATGGTTACATATTCACCCAAATGCTAGTACAAGACAAGGAATGTCTAGCCGAGACATCTTGGTAGCGTGCGCGATATATAATTTTATCATTTTCTATTTATTTTATTTATTTGAGATATCTAACTTGCACTTTCTTAACCGACTGATTATATCAGCAAATGGAAATTTCCACGAGCTAGAACAAAAGAGTTTACCCATTTTGCCAGGAAAGGTATTTTCACATAACTTCCAGGATTCATTTACATGCCACAGTCAATATGGGCTCAACTTCTTTACTACCCCACCAAAAGAGGGTGTAATCTGTATTTTTATTGTTCAAGAAAAATCCGTCAAACCTGGTCGGGTTTGAACCCATGAACATCGGGTCTTGAGGTGAGTATTTTACCCCAAGACCACCAAGGTCATCCACGCTAAAAAAAATCTGCCATGACTCAAGGTCAAGCTTCTGTGGCCATATGAACGAAGGGTTTACATATTTGACTATCTGTGGGCTGTACAATCGCTCGTGTCTGCGGTTACAGTGATGAGTTAACGCTGAAGGTCCAGGTGTTAACTGTTATATATTTAATTTTAATTCATAGGTCGCGTACTGAAATTATCTATCAATTTAAAACGTGAACGTTAAATACCTCAAATATAATTTAGGATAAATATTTACGTAAGAGCACTCGTATAGTCATGGCTAGAACTACTAATAAAGTAGATAGAATTTAGTATTGGAAGGAATTATAGGTGGATTGGCATGAAAATAACCTAATAGAACAGTATTTCCCAAATTTTCACAAGTCGCGTAGCCCTTTCGAGATCGGGGTATAAGTAATTTATATCTTCGAGCTCATTAGAATAAAACAAGGAACAAATATCTTATATCGCCTAAAGTATAAATGGTCGTTCCTAATTTTAATAAAACTTTAGCAGTAAGCTAAACAAAGCAGTGATAGAGCTAATATATATGAAAATTTATCACATCAAAATCTTTGTTTATTTGTTCATCAGACTTATTATTAGTATTATAAAAATATGTGCTATGAATAATTGATACAACTTAACAGGACATCACGTAGCCCGTGAGACGCTTCGTGTACCTTTGTGGGTACGTGCATTACAATTGGGAAACACAGTTTTATCAAATATATACAAAATAATGTGTAGTGTATAAAGAATTAACTAAAGGTAACCACATTTATCATATAGCTGTCAACACTATCATAAATTTGTACAAAATGACAGTTTCAGACCACGTATCTTCATCGTATGAATACTCGTACATGAAAGTAGCTTTATTAACATTTTGATCTCTAAGATGAGGTTCTTCCAATCTCAGCCTATTTAAAATTTTGGTTTTATATGAATAAACTCACTCCATAGGGCCCTATTACATATGACGTATGGATTAAATATTATCCGTGAAGTAAACATTCCCTAGAATAAGGAACATACTTAATAGGAAGATCGCAGTTTGAATTCCGGTCGAGTGTAACGAGTTCCTTTTCCTAAATGACTTACCACTCTCCCTCCACGCAAATTCGTGTACACTTATTCTACATTCGACCTTCCCTAACTCATTAACGTAATTAGTACACATGTGTATAACCTGAATAGGTAGTAAGACGCGGTGCTGAACATATAAATAAAAGGAAACTACTAGTATTGTTCAGTTAACCGTCAAGGCAGGTTGTCTTTCTCTTTTTAATTCTTTTGTTTCGAGTTCACATTACTATATTATATTATAGTAATAAAAAAATACATTACAGACGTCTGAGCAAAAGAACACAAGTCAGATAATAATAGACAGCTCGTGTAATTATTTATTTGAATGTTTTACCTGATAAAGAGTGTACAAACATTCCAAATGTTTTGCAGATCGCGAACAAAACGTGCTCACCAAATTAACTTATTATTCTACTTTCCATTCCTTACATTGTTTAGTTTACTATATGCACAAGGTTTTGTATTAAAAGAAAAGTTTCCCCCTTTCATGAGAAAAGTAACTTGAACGTCTCATTAACTATTTCATTCTAAAAGCCATTTTAGGCTGAATAATTCCTTTAATGTAATTTTAAATTTTTAAAGTTATTTTAGTCTGAAACACATTATAAAATAACTTTTAAAACAAAGGTTTGGAAGGATGGCTGCAACAATTTAATGTCAGAATGTGTATTAATTATTTTATATTTTCTTATAATAAAAAAAACAATATTAATTTATATAATTTTTTAGTAGTATCTAAATTGTACAGAAAGTATTGTAATCGTGAAAATTTTTGACCTTCAGAATATGAGAACCGTGAAGTTTTATGTGCTACCAAACCTAAAAAAAAAAAGTGGGTTTTACAATAATTATGTATGTCCTCAAATTTGTCTCTCTGACCTTTAAGCTACTAACAACCATGATGGCTTAATACATTTTGTTAAAACCTAATAATTAGATGTTAGACCATCCCTTTCTTTTTTTTTACCGAGCTCTATGATAGAAAAGTATTGTGATCCTCAAAATAAATCAAGCTCAAGACGTTTCATGACCCCCTGAAACATAAAAAGTTGTTTTCACATTGCCTGTCTGTCTGTCTGTATTTCGGCCTAGAGCCGGAAACATTTTACTGATCAGGATAAAAATGGGTAATTAGGGTTTTCATAAAGTTCCTCCCGATGAGTTTTTGGAACTATATTAAGGGTAGTTTTCTGAAGAGCAAAGAGAGAAATAATAGATTTTCTCAAAATATGCTCTAAATATTTTGATTAAATTCTGTATCTAGGCATAAAAAAAATGGCAGATTTCATTTACCCACTTTTTATCATATCTCCATAGCTATTTGATATACCAAATATTTTATCAATTTCTAAAAAAAAAGTTCTTGAGGATAGTATACTGATTAACAATTTTTGAAAATGTTATCACTCTATAATAGAATATATGCGAAATATTTACGATCGTGTCATATATTATATTTTTTGTGTTCCTTAAGGTATGCAAGCTAAAGTACTGGTGGGTGTTAATTTAATTCTCTACTTGGATGGCTGACCGTCAAGAAAAACGACTCCTCTGATAGGAAAAGTGATTTTATATTAACGTACACTGACCCGCCTCAATGGCGTAGTTAGCTAACGCGCTAGATTCTTGTTGGGCTAGACTACCGAGGACGCGGAGATCGAGGTTCGAGTCTCGATCTAAACTGGGAGTGGCTTTTTCAAAAGGTTTTCCACTCTCCCTCCACGAAATTGTCGGCTCACCTCCTCTATATTCAACCTTCCCAATTCCTAACTCATTAACGTAATTAGTACTTAAGAGTATAATCCGAATGGGTAGTAAGACGTGGTGCTAAGTATTAGTATTGTAAATTATATTATCAGCATTGGACAACCTCCTTTAAGAAAACTTTGCTCAAATCCCGGTTGAGAGGGATTCCACCAATGGTTGATTTATTGGTTTTAACTCGATGATTTTGACCCGATAGTTCGAGATTCAAGTATAAAATCAGATAATGATTGAAATATCTTCATTATTTGAGACGTGCTTTAATAATAATAATAATAATAATAATAATAATAATAATAATAATAAACTTTAATGGCGAAGTTAAGGCTACCACCTTTTCTTACATTCATTTATGGGCTTGCCATGTTTTCCAATAGATATGCACACTGCACTTTCATATTATTATTAAATGTAATATTAATTGCACCAATAAGAATTCTTTTTGCAAACTTTAAAATAGGCTTAGCCATTCACAGGACAAATAATTCTTTAGTGAAATAAGCCATTTGAGTTACACGATTGCAGGCCGAGGCAAATATATATCTCAAGACTTTCAACACCTGGTTGTTTATAGCATTGTTTAGTAACTAAGAAATTAGTCTACGTTTATACATATTTGCTTTCACGGAATTTTCCTCTAATCAAATTTCTCTGAAGACGTTTCCACAATTTTGCCCCACTTTATTGGCTTATCCCGTCGATGGGTTTAATTAAGAAGTGCTCGAAAATTGTTTCCTCTAGAAAAACAAACGTAATACCTGCTATGAACCCTCAACTTAAGAACCCCACCTAAACGGCTAATTACTTAAGTTATTTGTTCTCCCTTCCCATTTAACTCTTTGAAGGAGTTTCAGGAGGGGTAAGAAATTATACTGACATCATATGAGGATAAGGGTTGAAACGTGTCCGAGCAGGAAGGAAGGAAGGAAAAGTGGGTAAGGGGAAGAAAACAAGGTTGGTTGGATGTTAAATTTTGCAAACTAACTTTCCGGAGTTTTGTTTGTCACACCATGAGCTAAAACAGGTTCTTTTTGTTTACTAGCAAAATTAAATTTTAGTGTTAGGGAGCTAAATACCATTTTCACTTGAATGGGACAGAAAGGATTAAAACTTTCTCTGTCACCTTTTTTTTTTACAATACTTTGGAGACTTTTTTTTTGTGGGGGTGGAGAGTGGATAGTAGGGGGATGTTCCTCAACGATCAAGAGTTGGTAATTTAAACGTACTAGATTTGAGAAGGAATAGAAGGGGAAAATACCTTCTCTAAGTCTCTTTCCTTTAATCGTGTTTATTGCAAAGGACTCGAGGGAAATATAGGAATGCTTCTCAAGTTAATACCTTAATAGTATAGCCTTCCAAATGGTGTTAAGTTGCACACTTCAGCTGGTTTATTTAAGTAGGAATGGGTCTTCGTTAAGGATAAATTCAACTTTAAAAAAATATTAACGTACTCTCTTAAAGCTCAGTCGACGGTTAAAAAACAAACATTGTTGGGGAACTTTGATATTATTTTCTTGGTTGTAAAAAACAACTTCAGAAGTTTTACTATACCAGACTTAAAACTTCATTAAAATATACTAAAATTATTTATGCAAAGAAAACAATTTTATGGAAAGTATCAAACAAGGTTTGTATTTAAAGTTAAGAACGCTTTAATTCTGAAAGACCCACTTCGGTGGCTGCATGGTCTAACGTGCTACTCTCATGTTAAACTAGACTACCAAACATGGGGAGATCGAGGTTCGAATCTCAGTCGAGTGAAATGAGGGTGTTTTTTTTCAAAGTGGTTTTCCACTCTCAATCCATGGAAATGTGGGTACACACCCTTTAAATATAACCTTCCTAATCTCTTAAACCATTGGCGTAAGTAGTAAATTAGCGTATAACCGTGGTGCCTAAAAATATAATTCGTAGAGCACATTATTTAACCAGCCAAAAATAGTTCCAAATAAAGCTTTAATTACCGAGGTCATGGATACCGATACTTTAGGTTGGATCCCTAAGGATCCAATATTTAGCCCTTGTGGTGTGCAAGAACAGATGAGCTACCCTCAATTCGAAGTTCACTAGCTGTGTAATACCAGACACACACACACACATACGTACAGTGTGTATCGTCACATGTGGGACTTACTTCAGCGATGGACAGAAAATAAAAATAAATAAACGTCATACATGGTGGGTCCTAATTGGAAATTAGCACTTTAATTGGAGAGTAAATATTCACTTGTTAAATAAAATAAAACTACATACCACACTTTTTTCACATAATACCACTCAGGTGAGCTCCGCCGGACGTCGGGAAAACCTCAGCACGCTGACCATCACTTTCCTCAGCATATACAGTCTAATTGTTTCCACCCACTCTGTATAAACGTGTATCCCATTTGTTTTTGATTCCGATCTACAGCAGGAGGATTCCACTAAACTGTTTGTATACCATACTCGATATCTCTTAACCTATTGATTAGGAATGTTCTAGAGGCTAGTCCTGTTTGTTCCCTTGATAAGAGAAGAATCCGACAAACCCCTGCTATTTTTGAAGAGTGCGGCATTCTACGACTCTACGGCTGCAGGCTTGTATTCAGGTCCAATTTGGCCATTTTGTGCACTTCTTATAATTTTAAGCAGCTCCACATTACTTGTTGAACTTGAACTTGTTTCATTGTTTTTGTGTCTCTTGTCCGCCGTTTAAGTAGGTCCCACATGCTACGGTACACCCTGTATATAGCTTCAATATCGTCAGTAATTCTACCCCCTTGAAGTGAAACATTCGGCCCCATCCCTTGAACCACGACCGAGGCATCTTTGGGGAGTTCAGTGTCGTCCTGTGTTTTATTGGTAGACGCCTGCCGTCGTTTAAGAAGAGAAGAAGAATAAAGTCGTAAACCCGACGCCCATAAAGCACAACAAGGCCTGTATTCTCGTTGCTTTGTTGGTTGGTTAGGAGGAGGAAAGGGACGAGGCAACCGGGAAAGGACACAAAATGACGCTCTCTATTTATCCAGTCTGGAACTAGCTCGGCACTGGTCAGTTACTAATAGGACACGATATAAGGTAACTTTTCTCCAGAGCAAAATACTTTTTTATTTTAATTATTAGGGTCACCTGGTGGTCTAGGGGTAAGGTGTCATACTTCTGTGTTGGGGGTCCGGGGTTCAATCCTCGGTCCAGGCACGGATTTATATAATTACCAAACCCTTCCTTCATCTATGAAAAAAAACGTGTATTAATCACAACTTGTAAATGTGTGGAATGCCAGACCTTCACCGTGGTTCGGATCCCACGTTAATCTGTATGTTCTCCTATTTCATCTCACAATCACCCTACCATTACACATTAGCGTAAGTGCGTATAACCCGAACGGGTAGTAAGACGTGGTACTAGTAGTAGTAATAATAATATTTTAATTATTATGTTTCTAGAGCATTCAAAGAGTGGGTAGAGTGGGTAAGCCCAAGGAGAGCCAACTTTGAGAGAGTCCCGTACCACCGAAGCGTTTATATTTTAAAACCTCCATGGAATCTGCTCACAATTGAGCCATACTGACCAAGCAGCCACCGTTTGTCGGTGAAGATAGCACCAACTTTTGCGGAAATAGGGTGTCATGTAGTCAGAACAGTGAGCTCTCCAACATTTGATCTCAATTTTTTAGACTGAAGCCCTACATTTAAATTCAAGTAGATATTCATTTGTCCTCGAGTTGACTCCGTTTAAACCCACTGTTTTACAGAAAATATGGATAAAATTATAATATCTTTAAAATTTTTATTTTTATTAATTTAGGGTATCAAACGTACATTTTAGGGAAAAAAAAACACATAAGAATTTCTATTATTGAGAGCGAAAGGGCATACCAAGTTTGCCGGCAAAGGTATTTTCACATACTTTCAGAGTTCTTTCACATGCCTCGATCGGCACGGGACTGATTGCTTTACTTTACCTCCGAAGGAAGTTGTGCTACGAGTTTTTATCGCTCAAGAACAATCCATCAGCCCCAGCTGGGTTTGAACCCACAAACATTGGGCCCTGAGGTGAGTACTTTACCCCAAGACCACCGAGGTTGACTATGACTGTAAAAAAAAAAGCGTAAATTGTTCGGAAGTTTTGATATTGTATTGATTTTTCATTTCACGTTTCATTACAACTTGTGTCACTATTTGGATCTATTATCTCAACACAGTTGGTACACTTCACATCACACTCTAAACACCAAGCTGTAGAACTCTAGTAATGCGGAGTTAAATTGTGCAATAAACTGCGTGAATTTGAAAATATTGTCAATATTCTTAAACTCAAATTAAAGAAACTATTCTGTCCAAAATCAGTTAAAACACGTAAACATATTTCAATTCTGGAAGAATTATTTTAATAAAGTAAATTAACTGAATGGACTTATTCATTTTAAAATCATAAATAAAATTGCATTTCAAGGTCATGAGTTACAAACATGCACGTGTTCTTATCGAGTAATAACATAAATAATAAATAACTATTATTTGAAATTTAATTCAAACTCAACGATGGACACATTTATAAGTACTTGTATGAAATATAAACTATATATATATATATATAGTTAAATATAAACTATATACATATATATATATAGTTAAATATAAACTATATATATATATATTTATATATGTATTTTTATATGTATATATTTTTATATATATATAAAAATATATATATTTATATATATAAATATATATATATTTATACATATATATAAAAATATATATATAAAAATATATATACATTTATATATATATATAAAAAAATAGTTAAATTTATAAAATATTAAAGTTCGTTAATTTAAGGATTCTAATTTATTTAATAGTTTTTACATACGAATCCTTACAGTCATTTTAAAACAATTTTTTTTGACGTTAATTAGGCTTACAGCAGAGTTTAAAATATAATACTTTTATATAACTTGCAGGTGACCTGGCGGTCTAGGGGTAAGGTGTCAGACTTCTGTGCTGGCGGCCGGGGTTCAATCCTTGGTCCCGGCAAAGATTTATCTGATTACCAAACCCTTCCTTCACCTCTGACAAGACATCTTGTGAATGTGAGGAATGCCAGGCCTCCACCGTGGTTCGGATTCCACGTTAAACTGTAGGTCCTTCATTTCATCTCACAATCACCCTACCACTACACATTAGCGTAAGTGCGTATAACTCGAACGGGTAGTAAGACGCGGTGCTAATAATAATAATAATAATAATAATAATAATAATAATATATAGCTTGCATAAAAATCCGAATAGAAATAATCAAGAAAAACACCAAACCTGGTCTTTAATTTTTGTCTTGTAGTGTTTTTTTTAAATCCCCGCATCTTACTACCTGTTCAGACTATATTCACTGAGTATTACTCTGATGGGATAGAGATGAGGAAAGTTGCATTTTAGAGGTAATCTACCCGCATTTACGTGGACGGAGAATGAGAAACCATTTAGTAAAAAAATCACCCTCATTTAAACCAAATTACCCGCCTCGGTGGCGTAGTTGGCTAACGTGCTAGTCGTGTTGAGCTCGACTGCTGAGGACGGGGAGATCAAGGATCGAATCTCGGTCGGGTGAACTGGGGGTGGTTTTTCCTAAATGGTTTTCCACTCTCCCTCCACGCAAATGCGGGTTCACTTCATCTAATTCAACCTTCCCAATTCATAATCCATTAGAGTAATTAGTACTTAAAGCGTATAGCCCGAACGGGTAGTAAGACGTGGTGCTAAATATTATTATTATTATTATTATTATTAAACCAAATGGGATTTAAACCCAGATCTCCCTTTCATCAGCGTGCCAGCCTAGTATGATAATGACACCTTAGACCAATCGGTCACTGAAGTGGGTAGTAAATTTCTTCTAAAGTAAACATACATTTGGGCTATTAATACAGATCGGCAAAGTTGGGATCGTATATTCACGTCAGGAACATTATCGGCCAAATCAAAGCGCTACCAATCCTAATTCAATATAAATTAAGACTTTATTCACACGTTCGCTGAAAATAGAAAGCAGAATCTATTTGAATGGCGCAGCAATTCACAAGCTGACAGAAGCATATAACGCTTCATACATGATATTTTCCAACACCAACTATTATTATTATTATTATTATTATTATTATTATTATTATTATTAGCACCGCGTCTTACTACCCGCTAGAGTTATACGCACTTACGCTAATGTGTAATGGTAGGATGAGTGTAAGATGAAATGGAGGACCTACAGTTTAACGTGGAATCTGAACCACGGTGGAGGCCTTGGCATTCCTCACATTCACAAGATGTCTTGTCAGAGGTGAAGGAAGGGTTTGGTAATCAGATAAATCTGTGTCGGGACCAAGTATTGAACCCCGGTCGCCAGCACAAAAGTCTGACACCTTACCCCTAGACCGCCAGGTCACCCAACACAAACTAAAAACAGCCGAGTTTTATTTTGTAGTGGATATACAAACCTAAGATTAACACCAAAATGATACACCTCAGTGGCCACGTAGTCTAACGCGCTACTCTCACAGTAGACTAGACTGCCGATGACGAGGAGATTGAGGTTCGAATCTCGGTCAGAGGTACTGAGGGTGGTTTTTCAAAAATTGTTCTCCCCTCTCTCTCCCAAAATGTGGGTACACTTCCTCTAAATATAATCTCCCCTAATCCCTAAACCCATTAACTTAATTAAAACATAATCGAATAACCCAAATGGGTAGTAAGACGTGCTACTAAAAAACACAATGGATGTTTTAAAATTATTTTTTTAAGTCACGAAACAAATCAAAATAATCCTAGAACGACTCACACGTTTTCTATTTAACGAGTTATTTAAAGTCATCTCACAACAATAGATGCAGCTGTCTGCTAGTATCTTGATTTGTATGCGCGTGAGTTCTCCAAGATGATGTCGCGGAGAAAAAAGGAAATATGAATTTATTTCTACACGCACCTAACCGAAAATGTCGATGAGACCAAAATTCTTGTGATTGATTTAGAGTACCTCACAGGATGACCTGGTGGTCTAGGTGTAAGGTCTCAGACTTCTATGCTGGCGGCTTGGGTTCAATCCTCGGTCCCGGCAAAGACTTATCTGATTACCAAACCCTTCCTTCACCTCTGACAAGACGTCTTGTGAATGTGAGGAAGGCCAGGTCTCCACAGTGGTTCGGATTCCACGTTAAACTGTAGGTCATCCATTTAATCTCACAATCACCCTACCATTACACATTAGCGTAAGTGCTTAAAACTCGAACGGGTAGTAAGACGCGGTGATGATAATAATAATAATAATAATAATAATAATAGAGTACCTAACGTGATTACGTTTCTTCTTTGTTTTCCGGTGAACGTGGAAACCACAGTAATACATATGTGCTAAAACTTTCACTTTTAACAGATGCTATCAAATAAAGATGAGATAAACTGTGACATTTCTTTTTGACTATCCTTGACATTTAAATTATTATTATTATTATTACCACCGCGTCATACTACCCGTTCGGGCTATACGCACTTACGCTAATGTGTAATGGTAGGGTGATTGTGAGATGAAATGGAACACCTACAATTTAACGTGGGATCAGAACCACCGTGAAGGCTTGGCATTCCCCACATTCACAAGATGTCTTGTCAGAGGTGAAGGAAGAGCTTGGCAATCAGATAAATCTGTACCGGGACCGAGGATTGAACCAAGGACCCCCAGCACTGAAGTCCGACACATTACCTCTATACCACCAGGTCACCTTGACTTTTAAACATTATTATTTTTATATATATCGCTTAAAAAGTTCTTGCAATGTTTATACAACTATAGTGTGTTTGATGTTGGCAAAGGGGGAGGGAGGTTCAAATCCTGGCCAGGTACAATGAGTTATCAGAATATCAAACAAATAATTACAGTGTAGATACAACCATTTTTATTTATTTTGTCACCACGTCTTATTACCCGTTCGGGTTGTACACCTATGTACTAACTACTCTAATATGATAGGGACGATTAAGGTTGAATTAAAGTAAACTGTGCTCACATTTGCGTGGAGGGAGATTGGAAAACAATCTATAAAAAAACAGCATCAGTACATCTGACCTGGATTGAATCCCATTCTCTCCATCATCGACAGTATTGTTTATTGCGAGAGTGGACGCCTTAGAGCATGCAGCCAAAAAAGCGCGTTGCAACGATGTTAAGCTCACTCGGAGTATACATGTAACTTAACTATGTTATTATTATTATTATTAGCACCGCGTCTTACTACCCGTTCGGGTTGTACGCACTTACGCTAATGTGTGATGGTAGGGTGNTGGAGGCCTGGCATTCCCCACATTCACAAGATGTCTTGTCAGAGGTGAAGGAAGGGTTTGGTAATCAGATAAATCTTTGCCGGGACCGAGGATTGAACCCCGGCCGCCAGCACAGAGGTCTGACACCTTACCCCTAGACCGCCAGGCTACCCATTCAACTATGTTAAGCTCACTCGGAGTATACATGTAACTTAGCGATGTTAAGCTCACTCGAAGTATACATATAACTTATCGATGTTATTATTATTATTATTATTATTATTATTAGCACCGCGTCTTACTACCCGTTCGGGTTATACGCACTTACGCTAATGTGTAATGGTAGGGTGATTGTGAGATGAAATGAAGGACCTACAGTTTAACGTGGAATCCGAACCACGGTGGAGACCTGGCATTCCTCACATTCACAATATGTCTTGTCAGAGGTGAAGGAAGGGTTTGGTAATCAGATAAATCTTTGCCGGGACCGGGGATCAAACCCCGGCCGCCAGCATAGGAGTCTGACACCTTACCCCTAGACCACCAGGTCACCCTTATCGATGTTAAGCTCACTCGGAGTATACATGTAACTTAGCGATGTTAAGCTCACTCGAAGTATACATGTAACTTAGCGATGTTAAGCTCACTCGAAGTATACATGTAACTTAGCGATGTTAAGCTCACTCGAAGTATACATGTAACTTAGCGATGTTAAGCTCACTCGAAGTATACATGTAACTTAGCGATGTTAAGCTCACTCGAAGTATACATGTAACTTAGCGATGTTAAGCTCACTCGAAGTATACATGTAACTTAGCGATGTTAAGCTCACTCGAAGTATACATGTAACTTAGCGATGTTAAGCTCACTCGAAGTATACATGTAACTTAGCGATGTTAAGCTCACTCGAAGTATACATGTAACTTAGCGATGTTAAGCTCACTCGAAGTATACATGTAACTTAGCGATGTTAAGCTCACTCGAAGTATACATGTAACTTAGCGATGTTAAGCTCACTCGAAGTATACATGTAACTTAGCGATGTTAAGCTCACTCGAAGTATACATGTAACTTAGCGATGTTAAGCTCACTCGAAGTATACATGTAACTTAGCGATGTTAAGCTCACTCGAAGTATACATGTAACTTAGCGATGTTAAGCTCACTCGAAGTATACATATAACTTATCGATGTTAAGCTCACTCGAAGTATACATGTAACTTAGCGATGTTAAGCTCACTCGAAGTATACATATAACTTATCGATGTTAAGCTAACTCGGAGTATACATGTAACTTAGCGATGTTAAGCTCACTCGAAGTACACATATAACTTATCGATGTTAAGCTCACTCGGAGTATACATGTAACTTAACGTTTTCACCTTTTACTGTTATGGGTCTTTCCTCGGTGGTAGACTCTAGAATCTGAGTTAGCGCCCGTTCCTCATGGACCATTTCCTCCTGCCGTGTTATATAGTCCTCTCTTTTGTAATAAAAAAAATATATCTATCATCTTTGTCTGTCTTTTTATTGCCTTTTATATCTCTTTCTCCCCTCCCCCCTTTTTTGAGGCTCTACTCTCCGTTAACACGATCAAGCAATATAACAAGAATGTTATTTGCATTCAGTCCTGACCTTCGACAATCGATTCAACCTTCTTCCCCTAACGCACCCTCCTCGCTCTCTTCATCACCCCCTTGTTCTTACTAAATGTGACAAGTTTGTTCAGTGGCAAGTTTTCAAACAGTTTGGCCGCTTCAAAACTATTCTTGGTATGAAAAGCCCGAGCGAAACGGTCGTTTTTAATGGTCTCCAGTTAATAGCTGCAAAGTTTGCCAAAAGTCCCATTTAGTTTCGGTAAATCACATGTGTTTTGTGGGATTCGACAAAGGAACATTTAGTCGGAATAACTTTTTAGGTTATAAATATAATTTGTAGCTAAAATTAAATATACTGTATACATATATATACATACATATATACATATACATACGTTATATGTTTCTACTGAAGAAATATTTTATTTATTTGCGCCAAAAAATTTTTTATTATAAAAACTGCAAAAAAATGGCCTTTCCCCGCGTCCCCGTCCACCTCACCTTAAGTAATTTAGAAATAATTACAAGTTATATCTATTTGTGTATAAATTAGCTACATAAACGTGTAGTATTGAAACCATTGTTCTGTGAAATATATATACGACTTAAGGTGAGGAGGACGGGGACGCGGGGAAAGGACATTTTTTTGCAGTTTTTATAGCAAAACATTTTTTAGCGCGAATAAATAAAATATTTCTCTAGTGGAAACATAGAGTTTAATTTTATTCACATGGTTGATATCAACCGTTCCTGAATATCTCTTTGGTGGCCACATGGTCTAAGGCGTCACTATATAAATTGAATGAACTACCGATAGCGGAATGGTCATGGTTCAATCCCAGTCTGGCATAGTGAGGGTAATTTTTCCTAAATTGTTTTTAACTCTCTCTCCAAGCAAATACGTTTACACATCCTTTAAATTCAACCATACTCACGCATAGCCTATTAGCGCTATTGGTACATAGACGTATAGCCCGAACAGGTAGTAAAACGCGGTGATAAAAAAAACTTTTGTTACTTAAAAATATGTCTTTGTGTTTACCTTACAATTAAAATAAGTATAGTATAAACATGGCACCCGGGAATGGGATAAGAACCTAAGACTTTTGGCTTGCCTTAGCAGTAAAACCTTTATACAATAATCCAAAGCTTCCTAGTTAGATCTCCCTGTCCAGGTTTCATTTTTCAACTGCATTTTATTTAAAAACAATAAAACTTAATTATTGCTACTCCTAGCTAAGAATTATTAAGGCTACAATAAAAATGATGTGTAGCACGCATGGATAAAATACTTTACTATAAAATGTTGTTGGAGAGACGTCGTTGTGAAAATAAACGGCTTGATTATCCAGACGTTGGTACGTTGAGCCACAGTCTTACTCGCTCCTTCAGCTTGGAATGGTTCAATCCTCGGTCCGGAAAAGATTTATCTGATTAACAAACCCTTCCTTCACCTCTGACAAGACATCTTGTGATTGTGGGGAATGCCAGGCCTCCACCGTGGTTCGGATTCCACGTTAAACTGTAGGTCCTCCATTTTATCTCACAATCACCCTACCATTACACATTAGCGTAAGTGCGTGTAACCCGAACGGGTAGTAAGACGCGGTGATAATAATAATAATAATAATAATAATAGCTTATAATGGATACATTTATTTAAAGCTCAAAGCTATTTGAGACAAAATAACAGATATTGGGTCAGAAACATAATGGAAAATATCATAATATCCCATAAAAGTTTATAAATGAAATGATATACACTGATGCATAAACATAATATTTTAAAAGAATCAACATCTCTGTTCACCATAGAGCTTAATATTCAGCGCCTCATTTCCTAGACCTTGATTTAAAAAAAATATAAATATGTATTTGCCAATAGTTCAGAAACAATTGGTTTGAAAACATATGTATTAGATAAAAGTTTATTTTTATTTTTAATAGTACTACAGCTTTGCAATAATAAGTTATTTCGTATCCCCAATAGGTGCAGAGATATATGACCCAGATTTGAGATATCCGCTTATATAATATACCCTCTAAGTCAGGGGCCAACCAACCTTTTTGGCCTCCGATTTGCTCACAAACTTTCAAAAATTCCACGATAACCAACCATTTCTTCACTAAACTTTTGCTTAATTTTTTCCAATATTTCTTATATTTATTCCATTCAATATTTCCTCAAATATGTATGTACCCACTTTTATAGAAAAAAATAAATACAGAATAAATAAAATGTACATTTACATATTATATTATTTCAATTTCTTATAAAATATAATTATATATTATAATTATAGCCGATAAAGGTAATTTTTGTCACACTAAAATATAATTTGAAAGTACTTAATATATTTGCGATCTTAGAAGACTCAAATATCAACTTTTAAGGACTTTTTTTTACGTGATTGACTGAAAATTGCCGTGAGATGTACCGGTAGATCATGATCGACTTGCCAAGTCCTGCTCTAAGTCATCTTTCTTCAAAAATAAGATGCATAATTTTGGTTGTGACGCTAAACGTTGGTTAGATTGGATGTCTTGGAACTCGATGACAACATTTCTCTTCATTAAAAAAGCTGGAGCAAAATCTTGCAAAAAACATAAGTGGGAAGTTTGATGGGATTTAAATTAAGTATTCATATTCCGCGAAAACAGGTGAGGTATGAGCAATTCAGAGTTCACTATATATATATATATATATATATATATATACACACATACACACACACTTTGATATTTCCATAAAAAAAACTATAACAACTTCAGTCAACGAAATAAACTGACGCACAAACAACCCTTTTGTATAATACATTCTTAATCTTTCTTTTCTCTTTGTTACTTCTGTTGACTTAATGTTATACAGTTGAGTTTCTACAGCAATGGAGGGAGGAAAACCCCCCCGGACATTCTTAAAAAAAATCGTTTCAAAGGCAGTAAGAAGGCAGGAAGGAAGGTAGTATTTATCAAGAAACAATAGAAGAAACTTTTATAATTACTAAGTCTTGGAAAGGAAATATTTACTAAGCCAGGGAGGAAGAATATCATTCTTTAATAGAGGGTATTAGGTACCGAGACTTGCTCCAAAATTATACAGTAATCCTTGGTTCATTAACAGAAAAACAAAACAACGCTATAAATCCAGATTTAAAAAAAGGTCTTGTTTTCTTTTGATATGAAGAAAAGTAGTGTGGGGATATCTAATTTTTTTCCCGTGTTTATCATAAGAATTTTTTGTACTGGCTATCCTTATATCTACACAAATGGGGTAAGGATGAGTAAGGTAGAAGATCGAGTATATGTACCGGAATTTGCATGGATAAGGAGAGAGAGAATTTATGAAAAAAACACCATCATCACCAATATGACTTTATGACATTCAGAGTCGATTTTTCGGCGAATCACTTTGATATTTAATTAAAATCTTTCAATGATATTAAGAGAAAAATAGGAGAAATAGGGATTGATTATGGAGGATGGAGAGGGTGGTAAGAAGGGGGGTCAACACTTATATCTTATTAGTCTCCAGATACTATGGAGATAGATATCAGCAAATCGAAGCGAAACGACAGTTTTCTTAGGAAGCCCATTATTTGAAAACTGTAAATTTATGTTGCCACAATATAAAAAAATTACAATTATTGCATTTACATTACTAGCCCATTTAAATAATAATATATTATTATTATTAGCACCGCGTCTTACTACCCGTTCGGGTTATACGCACTTACGCTAATGTGTAATGGTAGGGTGATTGTGAGATGAGATGAAAGACCTACAGTTTAACGTGCAATCCGAACCACGGTGGAGGCCTGGCATTCCCCACATTCACAAGATGTCTTGTCAGAGGTGAAGGAAGGGTTTGGTAATCAGATAAATTTTTGCTGGGACCAAGGATTGAACCCCGGCCGCCAGCATAGAAGTCTGACACCTTACCCCTAGACCACCAGGTCACCTACAATAATAATATAAATATACACCATAGAATAATACATAAGGAAGTATAATTAGAAGCTTTTGATTATTTTTTAGATTAACTTTATAATTGATAAATCAAATAAATCATTTGAAGAAGGTTATATTTTAGTGACGTTCAATCAAAGTTGGTGGTAAAAAGTGAAATTCCTTTAAAATTCACGATTTATCTCAAACTACCTGTTTGGACCAGATATTAAAACTGTTGAAGCTCCTTCCTTTATCAAAGATGAAATGGCTGAGTGTAACCAGGCGATATGTAAGAAATGTAACAACTAAGTCATCTATCAGCAGTGGGTATGTAATAGGAGTGTAGTTCAAAAGGGAGAGTGGATGTAAAAACTAACCTTAAATCACCGGGATGGGAATTTGAGCCCCGACCTTCCCGTCAACGATAACAAACCACGGTGACGAATCAAACGTCTTAGGACACTCAGGCACCTAAACGGCTGAGCATAAGTTCCAAGCTAGAAGTGTTATTAATTCTTAAGGCTCTTTATTCTCATTTCTAGGATGTAGTAATTCAATTTTCATAGAAATATATTTTTAGAAAATGGAAACATAATTTTTATGGCTAAAATTAACCAGACCCATGGTGTAGTGGTCAGTGCACCTATCTCTGAGTCTAGGGGTCCCGGGTTTGATTCCCAGCTGGTATCTTGAGTATTATTCCTGAAAGAGAAAATATCTCAAAGGTCACCAGGCTTAGGTTAGTTAGGCTTAAGTTGGGTTTAAGTGTTTCCGCTGGTTTCACCTCCTCATAATCACTATCAACATCCCCTCATCTAATCGTGACATGGAAAGAGCCTCCATGGAAAGGATGTACGATTAGTACATTTGGGTGTCCCCTGAGCAAACTTACATTAATACAGTCTAATATTTATACAACTGGACTACGACTGATGTAGCCCAGACATCAATATTATTATTATGTCTAAAATTTAAAAATCTTATTATTTTATCAGGGTCATTGAAAAGGTATCTATCAAAATTGACAGCCATAGATAGCATGGTTTTACGTATGACTACTTAAAAAACATATCTAGTAGATTTTATATTCATCAGATAATTTTGTTACTATGAAAATTGGACCGTGATTTTGTTTGTACCTGACAATACAAGTAGGGCTACAGCAGTAATCCCTCTGTAACCAAGACGACCCGAGTGGGTCTGACGACACAAAACCAACCCCTGGTAACGGGCCCCTTTAATTATGACACCAACACTACACCCTCTTGTATCGAGGAAGTGAGATTGTGTTTTACTGGGAGGGGGTTGGGGGAGATCTGGTCCCCCTGTCTTATTACCGCACACCCAAGGGGAGGGGTGGCTAGAAATCAGTGTGGCAAGTAGCGACACAGATGCAGGACATGAGGGGGGAAGACTGGAAACTGGAATCAAACATATTCGAAACAAGAGCT
This sequence comes from Timema californicum, assembly GCA_902141385.1. Classification (NCBI taxonomy): domain Eukaryota; kingdom Metazoa; phylum Arthropoda; class Insecta; order Phasmatodea; family Timematidae; genus Timema; species Timema californicum. The sequence continues at coordinate 37,810 of CABFOW010002530.1, read as the reverse complement.
TAGAGGAGAGGAAATTATAAATTCTGTACACTACAGATATTAGGGTACGCAGATGATTTAGCTTTGTTGTGAAATAGTAATGAAGCTGTTGCAAGAAATGCAGAAATTTTACTAGAGGCTAGTAAGGAAATAGGTTTAGAATTAAATAATAATATTTAGCACCGCGTCATACTACCCGTTCGGGTTATACACTGTTTTAGAATTGAACTCTGAAAATACTCAGTATAATAAATGATCACACAGAGAACACAGATTGGAGACGATAATTTTGCAAACAACATATCATTTGACAGGACTAATGAGTCTAAATATTTAGGTACAATTTCAACTATAAATAATGACATAATATTGGAGATTACCAACTAGGAAGTTAATAAAGTCTAGAATTGCAGGCTATTACTTGATCAGTAAGTTGTTCACATCTCGCCTGCAGTCAAGGAATGAACAACTCAGAATATACAAAACAACAATTTTAACGGCTGTTCTCTTACCTTACATGACGAAAACAAATTTAGGATGTTCGAAAACAAGGGGCCTGAAAATATACTTGATCCAAAAAGAGATGAGGATACTGGTGAGTGAAGGAAGGTACGTAATGATGAGTTGGATTGTGATAGGATATTAATGAGAAATAACCACCACTATTTTTTATTTGTGATTTGTTTTTAACGTCAGTGTTGTGAGGTAATTTGTGATTGGTGAAGTATTTTCTCTACCGAGTCCTCTAATGGTCCTGGGAAAGAATGTTGGCGTGACACTAATTAATCTGAGATAGTTGAATTATTATGTTATCCTCTTGGGCGATTAGATTATAATCTTATGGTGGGATGGAAGGGGACGTGAGAAAAGGTAATAGTTTTTTTTTCAGTTTTCATGACATCACATTTTTTGGTCAAAATAAATAAAAGATTGTTCCAATACAAATATATATTTTATTTTCTTCCCATGGTGACCTCAAAATGTAATGAATATCCATCAAGGTTTTTCCGGAATTTAATGACAACTTTTTATATACATTTAAAAAGTTTATGATATAATGCCACTATGCTCATTTTGGATATTCAGGAACTGTTGATTTAAACATGTGAAGCAAATTACATTCTATATTTATACTGGAGCAATATTTTATTTATTATGGCCAAAAAAGGTTTTGCCATAAAAACTGCAAAAACACTGGACTTTTCTCGCGTCCCCGACCATCCCACTTTAAGGGTGGTGTCCAGAACTATTACAGTGTTATATTAAATACATTATTAACTTTTATTATATTATTCAGGAAGAGATCGTGGTGGTTTAAAAATAATTTACCAACAAAACATTTAAAGCGATGATTTTAACTAATCGATTTAGTTACTTTGATTTAATTACCATACACGTGTAAATTTGTCTTAAATATTTATAGTTTGTAATAAAAAGTTATCTATAAAGTAGCACACCTTTTGTGTCGTAGTCAAATGTGTGTGCTCCATCCTAGATCAATTGCCACCCTGCTGGTTTTAACATATAAAGAAGAGAAAAAATGCAATGTAAAACTACAATGGACATTTCCTATTCTGTATGGAGATAGCCGCTCAGATATACGTGTATCTAAAACATTGCATCAAACTTTGCCGGGTTATTCCTTGGGGTAAAATAGAATAATTCACATCAGCAACCTAGGGTTCATCTTAAATATTAAGGAAGGGCGGTATTCACCCCTAAAGATAGAGCTAAAAACGACTATTGAGTGAAATAGTATGACAACTTATTAAGGTATAACAACGAATCTTTGTATACTACTTATTGAAACCTTGATAATTAATAAACTAAATGTGCTGTTACCGTTACCCACCACCATCATATAAACAAGGCAAAGATTAAAAATTAACAAAAAAGATGTATTGGAGAAACTTTCTATCTTTCTCCGTTTTCGAGATAATCACACAAGTTTGAGCTCAGAGACATGTGTAAATTCCTGCCAGGTAGGCAACCAGAATCGCAGTTTTACTTCGCACTGAAGTTGTTTAACCATTTTTACCGGCACGAGTGACTATGTATCAGGTAAACAGGGCTGGTTTGTGTGTAATTATGGAGAAACTCAGATACTTTTCCTTCTTCATAAGCTCCGATGTGTTTCTGTTTATCACATTAGTAAATTATGCTTACACAGTCCACACTTGGGTGGGATTTTAATTATTACACTCTCTGGAGTATTGAAAGCTAAATTAAGAGATACTAATTGTACTTCTTGTATGTTTTAGTTCCTAGCTTCAAAAGCAGATTCATAGCAAGTGTTCAAAATGGTGTCCCCTAACGTCATTGCAATAATTGAGGTGGCGTATCAATGACTGGCGTAATCTTTCGAAAACACGTGGTGTTTCTTGAACCTTATCACATGAAGCACCTATCCTGGTTAACAGGTCTTCCTCGGATTCAATGACTGTCTCGTACACCAAAGCTTTGAAAAAACCACACAGAAAGAAGTCTAACGTATTAAGGTAAGGAGAGCGTAGTGGCCACGCAACAGCTATACTGGCTGCCTACCTGGCAGGAATTAACACTTGTCTTTGAACTCAAACATGCAAGATTATCTCGGAAACGGTGAAAGCTAAACAGTTTCTCCAAGACTCCTTATTTGTTAATTTTTACTTCATGTTTTTGTAATATTAAGTTAAAATTAGTAATACTTACTCTGTCATATTTTATTGCAGAAAAATGTGTTACAAACCGCCCCCCCCCTTTTTTTTACATGATGGAGGTGGGTAACGGTAACGGCATATTTAGTTTATTAATGATCAAGGTTTCAATAAGTAGTATACAAAGATTCGTTGTAATACCCTAAGTTCTCATAATATTTCACACAAAAGTCCTTTTTAGCTCTATCTTTAGGGGTGTGTACCAACCTTAATATTTAAGATGGACCCTAGGTTGCTGATGTGAATTATTCTATTTTCACCTAGGAATAGCCTGCCAAAGTTTGATGCAATGTTTTAGATACAAATTGTATATTTTGTGCAAACAAGTACATGGCCAAAGTAACGTCCTAGTTTCTAAACATGCAGACAGAGCTTCAGTGCGTCTGAATGAATAATTGTTTGTCTCAGCTTCCCGCGGATGTGGTAAGCGCTTGACTAACAAGCCCTGTTAGCACAAACAGCATTATTATTTTTACTTCGAGGGGGTAAATAATCAAGCTCTTCCATTCTTGCACCCTCCGTCTCGTCTTCATGCAAATGGGGTGATTGTGCGGTAGTGAGTTGAACAAAGAGCGTTAACTACGGTCTTATACTTTGCGCCTTTAGGTTCGTTCTACGCACGGCTAGAGTCAGACCTGACTATGATTGACTTAGAATATCCGACCTATGGGAACGGGGTGTTGATTCCAAGGAAACCAGCTCCATAGTTTAGTGGTCAATGCACCAGGTGACGACTCTAGGGGTACCAGGTTCGACTCCCGGCTGGTACCTTGGGTGTTTTTCCCTAAAGGGGAATTACCACCAGGATTTGGTTAATTAGGCTTAAGCTAGGTTGTGTTTATACTGGTTCTACACCCTCATACTCACTATCCCCATCATCTAATATCATCGGAACATGGAAAGAGCCTCCACGGAAAGGAGGTACGACTAGTACATTCGGGCGTCCCCAGGGAAACGGTATATTAGCACTGGCTATTCTTTCCATTACTGAGATATATGATTTTTGTAGCTCAGACGAGCATTATTATTATAATTATTTTATTTTTTAAGGAAAAACACCAGTGTTACGCCTTGAGAAAGAATTAATAAATACTATTTGAAAGAAATGACACCCAGTTCATCTGAATGGATCAAATCTCGTTCTTCAAAGTGAGCTAGGCGTGCTAACTGCTGATTTAAGCCATTTGACTCATGTTCTATAGATTTACATGCTATACAAGCTGGTAGAACTGGGTGTGCACCTACACGCTTTAATTCCCTACGGGTATTTTCAGTTTTGTTTTTTCAACCTTTCTCCACATCATTACGTGAACTTTTATATAAAATCCACCTTTATCATCCTGTCCTATTAGAATATATATACCTGATCGCTCTACTAGTAGTCGAGTCTAATACCCGCCCGAGATATACACATATAATTACACTAAAGGTGTGCAGATGAGGAAAATATAATATGATGGACTAATATTCGCGAGGAGAGAGAGAGAGAGTGGTAAACAATTCAAGAACAATTATCATCAGTACACACGTTACCAGGATTCGTACCCTGCCCTCCCTTGTCACCAGCAGTTAAGACTAGATGAGCCTGAAGTTTAGTCCACGTGCTCACCAATGCGGGTAGTATACTAGCAGATAACTTACTTTATAAAATATAAATGCAGTTAAGACTCTTTCTCTTGTCAAGTAACTCCGGTGATATGAAAAGGATTATTCAAATTACCACGTGGTATAAGTGCCGGGAGCGCATCATAGTGCGTGGGGGAATCCGATTATGAGGAGAAGCTTTATTCGAAGTGAAGTGTTTCTAGGCATATGTAAAATGTGAGAATTTAAACTATTTATCTTCCCAAAATATTCATTTACACGCATAAAATTCAACACTGTTTTATTTACACACGTCTGCGTGACTGAAGACCTAAGAGGCTTACCACTCTAAGTCACCCTGGTTCGAACCTTTGAACAATATTAAATAGTTTACATGTGTGAGTGTATTTTCATTCTATTACTCAGATTTTACAAATAAATGAAATTGGTAATGTAATATTTTCGAAAAACATTATTTCATTTTTAATTACCTTTGAAACCAAAGCTATTAATGACGTACTCTCAAGGGTAGGGATGATCAGGGTAGCTTTAAAGGAAGTACACCCACATAAGCGTGGATAGTGGACGTGAAAAACCAGAATGATCACACTTCCCTCGAATTAAATATTAAGCTATTATGTTGAAATTTCATTGAGACTTGTCTAATTACTTAAAATAAAAAATCGACCTACTTAGGTGGCCGCATGATCTAAGGCATCACTTTGACTATAGACTAGAATGCTTATGATAGGAAGATCAGGACTATAACCCCGGTCTGATGTAACGAGGGTGGTTTTTCCAAAAATATTTTCCACTCTGCCTCCATGCCAATGCAAATAAACTTCCTCTTAATTCAACCTTCCTCATCCTTAGCTCGTTAGCGTAATAAGTACATATGCGTACAACCTGAACAGATAGTAAGACGTGGTGCTATAAAAAATATTCTGTAACTATAAAAAAAAGGTTTCTTTCTATCTAAATCGGATTGTAGTAATCCTATACATGTATACGCGACTAGTACAGAGTGGTTATGGAAGTATAATGTCTGATATACCCCTTCCTAACCCCCTTCAGAGTCACTAGGAAAGCAGGCAAACAGGCAGCAACACGAACAAATACCGACGCCAGGCGCCGCACTTAAGAGGAACAAAGGGAAGAACTTCGCCGGATTCTTGTAGCCCACGTCTCACTGCGGCGTTTAAATGAGGGAAAGGGGAGGCATGAAAGAGGAGGATACAATGTTTTAAGAGGGTCCTTTGTGTCTCTTTTCTTTAAATTTAGAATTTAATTATAGATCAAAGGAAATATATGCTGTAAATAGCTCTACATGCATCGATATACACGTGAAATAAATATATAAGGCTCATCTATTCTGATTTCTCTACGACGCAGAGATTCAAGTTTGAATACCGACAGTTTGTTCCCTAAATGTTTCACCACGATCATCACACGCAGGTGGTTTACCCTTTGACAATGATGAATTAATGGCTGGGGACTGGATGTTGTGCCTGTCTTCATCTTAAGTCACATTATAAGCATATGAAGCTACGACAGACCTAGCAAGCTGGTGGTGGAAAATATATGGCTTGAATAAGAAACTGACCCAGGTCACAGGATGGAAACAGTAATGGATGGATGGATAGACTGCATGTAGGTGCGTGTGTATCCCTAAATGAGCTCTCGCTCATCTTTACGTCGTTAGCCTAATCGTGCACCGCATCTTAGTATCCGTTCGTGCTATCCGTATATTTACACTACGAATATGAATTTAGGGGAAATTTATGTCTATTTATGTATATGAAGGGCCAGCCAGTTTCATAGTCAGACTTATTACGTCTATAGTGCGGATATATACTAAATACAACACCTAACTAAACCAGAATTGACTCAGCCAGTTCCATATGTGAAACTGGTCATTTCCGTTTTGGTTTAGGTAGGTGTCGTCCTGTATTTATTATAGCACTACACTTGAGGCACACTAGTTCTGAATATGAAACTAGCCCTAAGAGTGGAAAACCGTTTAAGAAAATTAAAAACACTTTAAGTACACTCGACTGGGATGCGAAGCTTCATCCTCGGCATTGGCAATCAAGTATGTTGTGAGAATTACTCCTTAGTACATGTGAGCGTTAAACTGATTAAAATGCGTATATCCCGGTCGGTTAGATAGAGGTGGTGAGAAAAATAATAATTTGATAAATATTTGCAATTAGATAAGGATGATTGTACAGTCCATTCGCCACTGAAGTGGTGCTATGGGATGGCTAGAAAAAGTTATCAGATCTACTCTTAAGCCAGATGACACGTAAGACCATACTGAGCTGCTGTCACTTTGGGCAATCTAAAACTTTCACAACAAACAGTTTTTTTAAACATTTATTTTAAGCGTTTTTACATTATTAAAATATGAACTTATGAAAATAACTGTTTGATTTTTTTTGTATAAGCGGCGTTTATCGTACATTAAAAAATACTTTACAAACAAAAGCTTCTAAAATACTTCATTATTTTCGGGCTGATTGATGACCTCATACAAACCGTATGCAGTTGTGTCTATGCGATTTTGTATACTTTATTTTAGGAAGAATATTAAATTAAATTTTGTTTACAAAACCTGATTTTTGAAAAATTTTCATATTGGTGTGAAAATGTGAAAAATTATAATAATTTTTCATTTATTATTTATTGAACTATAATATTTCTTGTTACCACAACCACGAAACAAAAAATGTAATAGTTTGTTTAGTATTGTGTTATTTCAATAAGGTAAGAAAAAGCCAATTATACAGTAATCCTCAGGGTAGAATTATTAGAAGCATTTATTGACACTTTTTATTGAAAATATAGGATTTATAAGAAAATAATAACTATTTCCACATAAATTACTTTCAAACAATGTTTGTAATAAAAATCTCCATATAGCTGTCAGTGACACCCTCTCCTATGACGAAGGGACTGTAGTTAAGTAGATTTTTTTTTTCAGGGAACTAACTTGTGGTGAACTCCGAATGGACTGTTGACTACATCACCATGGGAAGACTCTATAGTGATCTCACAAAGTTGGTTTATGAATATTTATGTTTATGTAATGAATACAAATAATGAAAACAAGAATTGCCTTAACAAGCTTGCTCACAATTGATGTTTTGGGTACATAAAATATCACAACATTTTTATATTAAAGAAACAATAATACCGGTATTTAAAGTAACATGGTATTGAAGCTTCTTTAAGTGGCATTGAATTATTTTTTTAATCAAATATACCTACATATAAATAATAAATAAAGTTTTTATTTTTTGTTTTCCGCATCTTACTATCATGCTGACTACATGCATTATTATCAATAATTTAATGGAAAAGTACCCTCATAGGCGTAGAGAGATAATGGGAAACAGTTTATAAAAAATAAACCTTGGTATCTAAACGGGATTGGAGTTCCGCTCTCAGCGTTAAAATAAAACCAGATGATCTTGTCATTTGGTAAATGTGACCACCTATGTGGAAGTTATCCTGGTTAAATTGTTTCAGGTTTAAGTCGCTGTCAAGTATTAGTATCAGAGTATTTGAATACAATTTAAGCAAAGATAAATTTATATTAAAATTTTACTTTTATTAAGCGAAAAAATGTAGAGCTACGACCCAGGGAATTAATCACACTTGGACTAAATACGTTGATGAAATTATCACGAAGAGAAAAATTTAGCCAACTCCATTTCTGTAACTTAATTGTAATGTCTTTAGCCCAATTAATGAAAATACGTTCCTTTTTTTTCTGTGGGTTTACTAAATATCTTAAGTAGCTACTTCAAAAGAAAATGTTAGTAAAATACTTATTCAAAAGCCATGTCTTTCAATCTTTTGGATAGGCCATACATGGGTCTTATCTTCCCTTTCAAAATTATTGAAGTTTTTGATTAAACCGTTTTTCTTTGTTTGTCTCCTTACATGAGGCTCTACTATAAACAGCAACCACCCCTTCCACCCCTCTACCCATCCTCAACTTTCCAAAAGTTAAAGTTTCTCATCTGGCATTGTTGAGGTTGACAGTTCCGTGACAAAGCCAACAAACGTTACTAACAAAACAAGCAAACAAACTCAGGTTGACTTATGTAACGCTACTGGGAGAAGAGATGTCTTTCCCTTTTGTCTGCACTCTCAGGAATGTCTGCCGAATTTCACTGCATGCCGCATAGTCAACGAAACGTGCTATTGTATCTGTACAATGGAACAGGGGACGGGGTTTCAAATGGTGGTGCGCGATACGCAATTGGCCCTACAGATTTTTTAAATTTAATTTAATAACGTTTGACGTTCACGTGCTCCAGAATTAAATAAAAGAAGACCTTACAATTAGGCTTGCCCAAATTGCACCAATATTCCCCTTCCCAAGACAGGACCCGAATTGCACCAACTGTGAACGTAAACAAATATTAATGTTATGGCTGGCGGTAAGAAGGACACAAGTCAAAATATATTATTTAATTAACTCTATTTAGCTATATAAAACAAAATCAAACATTATAACATCACAGTAAAATTTCCATTTTAAAAACAAGTCATTAGTAAACTTCCTATAATTCAATTTTTTTTCTGGAGATCAATTATACAGTCCTATTCATCATTTAAAAAAACTCCCCAGATATACACTTTGAACAAAATTACTTAAGCCGATGATTAGGAAGTTGGGGTTCGAATCCTGGTCGAGTGAACTGAAGGTGGTTTTCTCTAAATGGTTTTCCACTCTCCATCCAGGCAAATTCGGATTCAATTTCTATACAATTAACCTATCTCATCCCAAATCCCACTATTATAATTAGCATATAAAAGTATAACTCAAACTGGTAATAAATCGCAGTGCAAAAAAAAAGATATCAACAGCTAAAAGTATAATAATCAACTATCAATTCTAAAATTATAACAGTATTTATGTAAAGTTGTAAAATAAAAAAGTTTCGTTTACTATGCTTGCACCAAATGAGATTGACAGCCTACTATCTTGGTTTGTGGAAATGTTGACACGATGCACTCACGTAGCGCTTGCTCGAAATCAATCACAATGTATAAAGGTTGAAGGTGAAGTTGTCTCTTCTCGCACTCCTCCTTTAGGATTCTCATAGCGTCAATGTAGCTCTGCTATTTCTTGTTTTTAATTAGACAAAATACCAGAGGTATGTATGACCCTTTGAAATACCCATGTACAGTAAAAAGCCGAAGAAAATGTTTCGGTGTGTAGTCAAAGATTCCATCCATTAACACAATTTTACTCTGACACAACTACTCAAGATTCGAGTCACAAGAAAATATCACAACCCCCTTCACTTTTTTCCTTTTTTAACACAAAAGTTTTCGTCTATAGTAGTATTTAGTTCAATTTAATCTAAAGCAAATTGAATTTCGGTGGAAGATTAAGGCAAATTTGGCAGTTAATGTTATTCCTGAAACATTTCATGTCCTTGCGGGTCAATGTTTTTGTAGTTTTTTCTCTGTGTGTACCTTTTTGTGGATCAACTTTGAAGGCCTTACTTCAGTCGCCTCAGCTTTCCTATTAACTAAATTGATTGATGTATTTTCTGTTCAAATATTGATCTAGTAGTGGTTCGTGGTTGTGTTGGTCTTCCAATCCGCGAGGAAATATTTTCGCCATAAAGTGTGAATATTTTGGCCTCACAGTCCTTTTTAGTGCATCTCCAACTCTCTTCCCTCGTCAAATTAAATTGATTCACCTGTTAATACGTATAATTATTATTGATAATAAGATAATCATATATTTCTCTCTTTCACTATAAATCCTTTCCATATCAATCAATAGTTATCGCTAATATCACAGTCCACACAAAACCCGAACCAAAATAAAACAATTACACATCTGGACAGTCACCGTTGCTGAGATAATTTGTTAATACTGGCCAGATTTGTGTCAGAAAAGCTACTACAGATCGTGTTGGAGGCTCTTAGGGCGTTTTTACAGGCCATTACCTAAGGAAGGGAAGACAAGACGTGGCGAGAGCTTGTTTGCTTTGGTGTTTGTCTACCTGAATTAGACTTGGCGCAATTCGGGTCCAGGTTAAGTGAACTTTTTTTAATCCCTTAATTACTGGCGCAGTTCGGGCTTGCCCTTACAGCTACGGTGTATATCTTCATGTATGTCCTTCTGTATGTATGGTTGTAACTGAGACTAGAGCCGAAACGTTTGATACGAGTCTTTCAAACATGATATCTAGATGTTTTATATTTTATGCTTATGGCTTAATGCATAATCGTAATTTTAATCCAAACTCTAAAATTAAGGGTAGTCTGATAGCCAATTTAAAAATAAATAAATTCGAAAATTATTCTGACAATTTTATTTAAATTAAATTATTAAGAATTTTTTTTAACATGACGAATAACTCTGCATACTTTAATTTAGGATGAATATTAAAAATGGTTTTCTTACAAAAGTCTGATTTTTTAACAACTTTTAATTTTTCAAAAATAGTTCAAACAATTTTTTTCAAAATAGATACCTTAGGATGTGACTAACATAATAAATATTGATAGGTTTGTTTTTCTAAAATATGTTCACAAGACAGTTTAGTGAAGATATTATTTTTAATATGAAGTTTTTCAAAATGGACTCTACAATTTTGTTCAAATTTTAACAATAAAAACGCGTTTTCCAATGACAAAATCATTTGAGGGTAGTATACTAGTAATTACTGATTATTGAAAATGCAAATCTGATCACATGACAAGCTTTATCCGCAGAATTCATGACTATCTTCACCAACAGATGGTGGTAGTTCAGTCGGTTGGGCTCAACTGCGGGTTAAGGCAATTAAGCTTTTTTTTGTATGAAACAGTCGGTACAATTTGATTATATATATTTTTAAATGCTTTGGCTATGATGACTGTACAGTGGTCGACCTCAGTGGTCAGTGCTTACCTCAGGACACGATTTTCGTGGGTTAACCCAGCCGCGGTCAACTAATTTTTCTTGAGAGATAAAAATACATATTATAACTTCCCTCGGAGGGGAAGTAAAGCTGTCAATCTCATGTCCATTGTGGCATTTCAACTAACCTTAACAGGCATGGGAAAATACCTTACTGGTAAAATTGGTAAATTCTTTCACTCTCGCTCATATAAATTCTCGTGCGTTGGTATAGTAAGTCGGTTCAGAAAGTGTATGTTAATAAATGCCTAAAATAAATAAATATACTATATAGTGTTCATACCGACTACTCATAGGTCTTTTATACTTTTAAGTCCAAGTAAAATTCTCCGAACCATCTTTCTCGCAGAGCTCTTTAAAGTGATTTGTGAAATGTTTCCATTCACACAGAACTTAATGTCAATTTGTGTTTGAACTGAAAATAACATTATGAAGCGGCCATCTTAAGTTGTGTGGGGGAGAGCGTAACGCTTGAATATGAGTTAATACGAGCTTTTATGCGAGAGAGTTTGAAGATACAATGTTCTGTGGGAGCGGAAGGGTTGAAAGGATCAAAGAGGAAGGGAGAGGGAAGGGTGCTAAGAAGAAACAAGATGATGGGCATGTACAGTTGTGTACAACTAAACATAGACCACGGATTTTTTTTTATGCTCCACGTCTTAGTACGCATTTGGGCCATTCACATATTTACACCAATAGTGTCTCACGAGGAAGGTAGTAATTAAAGGAATTGTACCCAAATTTGCATGAAATAAACGTGGAAAAGACACCCTTAGTACACATAGAAGTGGATTTGAGTCCCGAACCTTCAAACCTCCACCCCCCGTCACCAGAAAACCATATTAGACAAAAGTTTTTTTTTAGCACCACGATCAGGTCATACGCGTATGTACTAATTACGCTAGTGTCTTAGGAATGAGAAATGTTAAAGTTAAAAGATGTGTACTCACATTTACGTGGAGGAAGAGGGGAAAACAATTAAGGGAAAACCTATCAGTATACTTGACTGGGTCTCGAACCTTAATCTCCTTATCATCGGCAGTCTAGTATATATAAATATAGAGAGAGAGAGAGAGAGAGTGACGCCTTAGACCATGTGGCCACCGAAGCAGGTGCCATACAAAGTTGACATGGCGTTCCCAACGATACAGTTCACTGCTTATTTACGACTCTGTCAATACAAATGTTCCAATTAGGCCTAGAACTGTTTATCGGTGATTACAATATTACTTACGCTAAAAACTTATGTTCTTGGGGCTACCATTAATTTATAGTTACAGTAGCCCCATGACTTCTTTGGTGCTGACTGACAGCTCACAGCTGACTTCTGACAGTCAACATTTAGATATATGCCTATATGTTGCTTGTCAGAAGTAACAGCTGCTAAACACATGTATATGATTAGGCGTAGGGATACATAATTTGGTCTGGTAACGTTTCAAAGCTGTCAGTCAGCACCAAAGAAGCCATGGGGCTACTGTAGTTGTATCGGCAGTCTAGTATATATAAATATAGAGAGAGAGAGAGAGAGAGTGACGCCTTAGACCATGTGGCCACCGAAGCAGGTGCCATACAAAGTTGACATGGCGTTCCCAACGATACAGTTCACTGCTTATTTACGACTCTGTCAATACAAATGTTCCAATTAGGCCTAGAACTGTTTATCGGTGATTACAATATTACTTACGCTAAAAACTTATGTTCTTGGGGCTACCATTAATTTATAGTTACAGTAGCCCCATGACTTCTTTGGTGCTGACTGACAGCTCACAGCTGACTTCTGACAGTCAACATTTAGATATATGCCTATATGTTGCTTGTCAGAAGTAACAGCTGCTAAACACATGTATATGATTAGGCGTAGGGATACATAATTTGGTCTGGTAACGTTTCAAAGCTGTCAGTCAGCACCAAAGAAGCCATGGGGCTACTGTAGTTGAATCACAGGTGTAGATGATGTATTCTTAAAGTTTTTGATTATTATATTGAAATATTAAATTATCTGGTACTTATACGAGAATCTAGTTGTTAATTACATTTTTATATTCCAGCAGCAGATGTTGTAATAGGTATGTGGGTGTGAGAACAGAAATTGCACTGGTGTTATTGTTTTGTTGTAACCAATTTGATCATATCTAATGGTATTAACGTCCTAAGGATGAATTTAACTCAACTGTTAACTTTAAAAATTGGAATATCTCAAATGTTTTCGTTCGATTTCATTTAATCATGGTATTTAACGCGCATTTTATGAACAGACTGATTATATCAGCACACGACTTATAAACTAACTTAAATCTAGAACAGACACATCATCCAGTCCGGCCAATAATTCATCACTATGAAAGGGAAAACCCACATTTCACCAATGATACAATTTTTGGTCAAGAAAGGTATCAAACCCGGGACCTTTAGCTCAGTAGACGACAAGCTACCAACTGAGCTAAGGTGTCAAACTTTATTTCATTTAAATACGTGAACAATTTTCCGGAAGTTATTAATGGAAAATTTTACAATAAGTAAAATTTAAAGTTTCACCTCTCTCATCATTCGAACCGTGGTCTATTTTCATGTTTAACAGAGTGTATCTGGGTGATAATGAGAGTGTAGTGAAAGAGTATTATGGTTTTCTTGATCTATTGGTCAATAAAAAGCAGTTCCGATTCAGACAAGAGCTCGACTAATTAGAAAAGGGGACAATGGTAACGAGGTTGGGTCAAAATCTATATAATTATTACACTCGAACTCACACAAAAGCACATCTAAAGCTCTCACGGATGTTTTACTTAAATGGAATGTTCTTTGATTCTGTGAAATCTCTTTGTGACGATTATGAAGGTTTGTAATAATATTGAGAGTTAATCAGAGAATTAAATTGTCATTTATTCTTGGATAGAGGTTAGTCCAGTTTTATTTACTCTACGCGCTACGCACCTTACTATCCATTTGGGCTATTTGCATACTTACATTATTGGAGTATGAATGAGAAAGTTATAATATAAACAAAGTGTACCGACACTTGAATGTGGGTAAATAAAATACCATTTTGAGAAAAGAAAAAAAATCAGCTCAATTCACACGGTTGGTTTTCGAACTCATGACTCCCAATAACTGGCAAAACAAACTATATGCGTCTGATTACGATACGAATTAATGCGTTTCTAAACAAATACAAACTTTTTATAGTTATTAATTTTAAACAAGATGTATGTTTCCAAAGGCTTGTGTAACATTATGATGTATAATGTTCCAATGGGACCACGCCCACTACGAACATTAATGGATGTATCGCTTCAATTCTTACTACCCGCCCCAATAAAATCAATTAATCTTAGGATCCCTACAATAGTATTGTTCGCCGTTGTAGTTCTTGTAGGCTAAGAAGAAATAATATAACCATACTGGACAATCTGTTTCACTACTCGATCCAAACCAATGTAAAATATAATATATCCACGTACTTACCATTTGAATATGCTGTCTCTAGAAACCTGCTAGGCTGGACGACTCACGGTAAACCAAGACCGGCGAATGGAGCAGGAAAAGCCGGTGTATCTACAAACGCGTCCCGGCACTTCAGCTGTACGTGCGTGAAATGAACCAACGACTATCTACTTCGACTAGAAGACAACTAAGTTGCTGACCTCTGGCGGACACTAGAGGAACTTCCTTAGAAACATCGTATGATTGGAGATATTCACTATATTCCAATGGAGCAAGATCAACTTTCATCGAAATCCACATGTTTTGCAGGCATCGTGACGTCACCGCGTGTGTTTGTGTTTCCCGATAACAACAATGAAATCCCTATATAATGGCTATGCTAGTGTGTAAAGACTGACTATTCTACGATCGACGATCAACGACAGAACATTGTCATGGAGCTGGGCAATGGCTAGGAGAAGGACTTGTAAATGTATCAAATTCGTCGCTTAGACGAGTGGAGTTATGGACTCTAACTTTTTTCTATAATCTTCAAACATAAAAAAATATTCTGTTTCAAAATTTATTACATTCATTTTTTGATCGTCTATTTAAATTTAAACTACTATATCTTATAAATGTCGCCGCTCGGGCGCTAGTCGTTTTCTATTGTACTTATTCTCGTAAATATTTTCAGTTACGTAATAATTAGAATTTGAAAGGTTTATATTTATTTGTTTGGATTTGCAGAATATTCCCGTTTTTTTAAAAGTAACTTTTCATATTTGCATATAGGGTTAGAATTAACGTAACGTGATATAACTTTTTTTTGAAACTTAAATTAGGATAACTTTGTAACGTAAGTTCCTTATGAACGGCTCAGTTTTGTTTGTTTAGTTTGGGAACTGTGTGTCCCATATTCTTTCTGATCGAGTAGTCCCGTGGGTGCTTGGCTTATGTCTGGTAGTCAATCTCTCACGTTTATGTAAACTTTGTAATGTAATCGTCAACATTTAATTTTCATTGTATTTTAGAAATCGTTTTCTGCGCATTACGAAACCTTTTGAACCATATCAAGGTGCCCATTAGGCCCTTATAATTTTTGTAACACATATAAATAATTACTCTGTAGTATTGTCTCATATAGACTGGTCTATCAATTTAGTGATAGATATCATGTTTCCTTTCAGTTTAAATACTTGCACAACTTAAATTTGTAAAGTTGTTTACTTCGAGTATGATTTCCAACAGAACTCATTATGATATAATGAGACCATTTGTTGTCATCTGCGCTATTGTCATTTATTGAATAAAACTTCTTTTTGTTGAATTTACGTATTTTTACAGATTCCATTTTTTGTATATGTAGTTTATATCCTCTCCCTTTATTACCTTATAATGGTCGGGGTAATAACGAGTCGTAGAGAGGGTGTAACACTTGTTAAGGTTTTTGCTTTAAATGTGAGGACAGTTGTTTTCTCTTGTTTAGACTTTTTGACTGTGTGGTGGAAGTAATAGCCTACATAGGCCTATACTAAAATAATTGATATTTGATTGGCAAAGAATCGTTAGATTATGACGACCCATCTTTTTACAAATAGTATTACCTCTTCTTAAGTCAACATCCTGAAGGTTAATTGGATGCGATTTATATCCATCCGGCGCTTGACATGCACTTATCCCTTCGAATGGTTAGTGTTTCTTGCACCAACTGGTATAAAATCTCATACTCAAGGGTAGTAAAGAAAGTGTGGCGTTTCCCCATTGCCTTACACGCTGAATTTCTATGGGCGAGAGTGAAATGGTCTACCAATTTTGTTGGAAATGTATTGTCACATACCGTCCAGGGATCTTTTACATGTCACAATCGACATGAGACCGAAGGCTTTGCTTTCCCTCCGAAGAAAATTGTGCTACGGAATTTTATTGATCAAGAAAAATTCGTTGACCTCGGCTGGGTATGAACCCACAAACGGGTCCTGAGGTGAGATCTTTACACCAATACCATCGAAAGTCTTATTTAACAAAGATTATTCCTTATATTAGGCCTACTACCGAATTATAGCATTCATTGAATACAATGAAACGTAACATAAAGGGAAAAAATGTTTGTATAGCTTGGCATTTATATCGCTCAGTAAAATAAATGAATGAAAAATCTATTTTCATTTTTTTACAACAGTTTCATTGAAGAACTCTTAAAGAAAAGTTATTGGGTTTTTTCTAATAACAATTGGTTAGTTCGACCTGACAGTCTTATACCTAAATAATTGTTAACAAAAAGATGAGAAGATTATTATTTATTGTATATGTATGATGACTTACAAATTTGGTTTTGAAGTATTGAATGCCCCGTTTTAGATATCGCGCCTCTCCAATGGTTATAAATGTTCATGATTTTTGTACAAAGTGTGAGTGTGAATATAAAGTTGGCAGTAAAACACAATCAATACTATAGAAAACGAACCATGGACTTTCCAACTAAGGTGGGAGGGGGGTGACAAACCATTCCGACACTATACAACACATTTTGTCAACATGCCAGCCAAGCTCAAGGAGACCTAAGAGTTAAATTTTATTTTACAGATTCAATAGCCAAGGGTGTTTAGAAGTTTAATTTTTTGTTGTTGTATACACACTTATATTTAAAACTACTTTATTAATTAGTGAGGTTATTTATACGCTTGTAGGTAGCCTTCGATTCTATATTTAATTTCTCACTATCTTACAGGGAGAGAAAGTATTGTGATCGTCAAAAAATCAAAATCAAGATTTTGATGAATCTTGACGTTTCATAACCCCCCGAACTGAAAAAAAGAGAGTTATTTTTGACTATCTGTCTGTACCTCCAACTAGAGTCTAAACTATTTTATCGATCGGGCTAAAACTTGGTATTTAGGGGTTTCATAGGGTTGCCTCAAGGGGTTTTAAAAATAGGTTATATAACCCTAAAATCAAGGGTAGTTTGCTGAAGGGCAAAAATAGAAAAAGTCGATTTTCTCAAAATCGGCTCTGACGATTTTAATTAAATTTAATTTCTATATATATATAAATATTCCAAACAAAATGGTTTCCCTCAATATTTCGGTAAAATGACTTTAAGGGCTCCGGTCTGATACGTAAATTATCTTTTTTTTAAATATCTCCTAAAATATTTTAGATATGAAATTACTTATCGTTACAAATATGTAGGTTTTTTTATAATACAAATATTTTATAAGAAGTATATTTTTATAAAACCAATAACTTTCAAGCGATACGTAGATAATATATATATTTTTTAACTTTTCGAATACAAAAGGTAAAAGTATTGCAACCGTAAAAGAAAATCTAACCTGAAATGTTGGTGGATGTCGACGTCTCAAGACCCCCAAACCCTAAAAAGTGGTATTTGCAATTACGTCTGTCTGTGTGTCTGTTAAAACTTAAAATTAAGAGTAGTTTAAGAAAGGGCGAAAAGAGAAAAAAAAATATTTTCTCATAGTCGACTTTAACGATTTTGATTAAAATTCGTATCTAGGTGTTGCTTAAGATTATAAGTAGACTGGATATTTTCATTTTACCATGAAAATTAATTTTAGGGTACTTTACAACAGCAAAAATTTCCTTATTTCCGCAAATATTTGAGATACTAAATAAATTATCATTGCAAAATTGTAGTAATATTAAAAATAAAAAACTTTTATAAAAAATATATTTTTATAGATCCAACAGTTTCTGAGATATTGGCAAATATATTAATACAATTTTGTAAGCTTTAGTTGTAAAGAGATACTACTTAAGTTTTGACGCAATAATTCTCCAATGCCATAGAGTAATTAAATATAAGTAAGTCTCTAAAAGTTTATGTTGTTTTTCATTAAACCTATTAGGAGAAATGTTTGTACAACAATGATCTATATCCATTTTAAACTCAATCGTCAATATTTACATTTTTTTATTGGCCAAAATTTATAAATGAGGAATTTAATACCAAAGAGATATTATGAAGATTTGCAATACCTAATAAAATGTTGAAAACTTTTACCGGAAGTTGAAATTTTAATACGAAGTGTTGACCCTTGTGGACACAACATTTATATTTTTTATCGGTCCAAACATACAAATGAGAACATTGATTATTTAAAAACCAAAATTATAAAATTTAAAACCGGGACAAAAAAAAAGTTTACATAAGTATAATGCAATTTATGCTAAGGTTTGCTAGTGTATATTATTTCGTTTTTACATATATTACGAGTTTTGAGTAAATATCTCAATTTTCAAACAATAGAGCGAGAAAGTCCGTGGGGAGTTCGGTACCATTTATTTTGTTTATTTATGTAACTATAACGAGTAAAATGAAACTGGGCCTCATAATCAGATGTGTGTATGTATGTATGTATGTATATATATATGTATGTATGTATGTATGTATGTATGTATGTATGTATGTATGTATGTATGTATGTATGTATGTATGTATGTATGTATGAGTGTATGCATGTAAACCAGTATGTTGGTTTGATACTCAATAGTTCCACCGTCAGCTGTAAAGCGCACTGAAGAAGTGAACCTGGGAAATGTGGATGGAGGTAGTTGGCCATTGATTTCCTGAGCCAGAAGGTACCATCACACATCAGTCTGCCAAACCCACCGATATGCTATACACCAACTGACATTATGAACAACATCTTCACTCTATTCATCACAAGGACAGGCTGAATGTTGAATATTATTACTAGTATCGTTCATACTTCTGCCATTTTCATATTTTTGTCAGAGCCATAATTGAGACTGAGACATATCAATGAAAGTAACAACTTGCTCACGTCAATACCAGAATATATAGGGCATTGTAAACACTATATATGACCAGCGATAGATCTGGGCTTAAATGTTAAGTACCGTATGATTTAAATAAGAAGGAACATGTTTGATTATTGCAGGAGTTTCTAAAGTTACTTTCTTATATTTCTAAGGTAATAAATGTAATATCGTTTAGGAAAAACCATCCTCAGTACACCCAACCGGGATAAAACCACGATCTCTCCGTTATCAGCAGTATATACTATTGCGATTGTAGTGCCTTAGACCATGCGGCCACTGAAACGAGCAATCAAATCCAATACACTGAGGGTGTACCCAAAACTTACAAATTTCTAAAATATTCAAAAGGGAATAAAATTATTTAAAAAAAAGACTTAATTTCTTTCTTCTTTGTGTTCTACCAAGGCAATTTCAAACACGTTCAGGATGAGGCATTTACGTTGGTACACCTGAATATCTTGGTAAAAAAGCAATTTAGAAAAAAAAATCAAGAGAAAGGTTGTTTGTTTTTAAGGTCGAAAGAGAACAGTATTTTTTTATTTGGTCGACGCTTGCAAGATCATTTCAAGATAAACATTGTTTTTTCAAAAGGAAACCTATATATTTTTTTAGCGGATTTTAATTCTACAAAAAAAAACTTTTACCAGAATTTTTTTATGTGGCAAAAGCGAAATTAGCAAAATGGAAGAGTGAATGAGAATAGTTTGTCGTTGATTTGCTTGTTAAGGCCTGTTTTCAAGAAAACAGGTCAAGTGGGGTAGAAAGTACTAGGATTTGCTTGCTGACCCATTAGATTCTTGTATATTCAACCTCACTATACTCAACCAATGTATATTACTGGTGGATCATTTCAGTGATAGCTACAGAATATTACACTAAAATGTATTCTAAACTTTTATAAGGTGTTTATATATATATATATATACCTAATATATATAAAGTAATAAGCCATGACTCGACTTTTTAGTTAAAAGTTTACTCGTCAAAAACTTTCAATTTTATATTGATATTTCTCTTACTTTCTTTAATTTAAATCAAAACGTATATTTCCCCCCTTCACGCCCCGATGATAGATTTAAAACGACCCCTCTCCCAGATCTCTAGCAATTTGTTGCACCAAACCACCTAAGTAAGAATTGAGCTGTAATTATTTTTAAACAAAGATAAATATTTTATTTACCAATATACAGCTTTACACAAATCGTGGTTTCCGTGGTGATGTAAACAAAGAATGATTGTGCAGATAAACCACTGCTCACACAGAAGAAAAATATGAGAAATTCGCTAGGTAATTTGGTTTTAAATTTAATTGTTCTATTTTCCCCAACATCCTGGGCCCTTGACCTTTAAAATGAGAGGCCATTTGACAAAATCTGTTCAGCCATTTCCTCGTAATTTACATTACCGGAAATGGGCTTGTCAAATTATATATATGATTTGCACCAAGTCTCGATAATGTCGATCAATCGGCCCATTTTTTTTAAAAAGAGAAATGATAAATTAATTGACTCTTCTTTTACTTTACACCAGAGTCCAAATATATTATTACTTTTGGTGTAATATCACAACATTTTTTTCTTATCATTGCGTCTTACTTCATATTCAAGCTATACGCATATGAACTAATTACGCTAGTTAATGATTTAGGGATAAGAAAAGTTAAATTTAGAGAAAGTGTACTCACATTTTCTTGGAGGGAGATTGGTAAAATATATAGGAAAAACCACACTTATACGCCTGACCGGGATTTGAATCCCAATCTCTCTGTCACCAAAAGTTTTGTCTTTTGTGAGAATGACGATTATATTGTAGGATTGTAGTTATATTACGATTAGCATCCATATTGTGGAGTTGTCAACGCTACTCATATGTGAGCACCGTTTCTTTGCTGAGAAAAATATGCGTTTCCTTTCCCTTCATCACCTGCTTTAGACCTCAACCCTAACGATGTGTCCCGTCTACGCGATTGAAATAGAAAGCCCCCCCTCTATACTTCTGGCTGACAGCGCGGCGCGTCGTAAGTTTTCTTCGGGAACAAACGTCCTTTTCTTCCGGATACTTTCTCAGACGAGGAGTTGGAAGGGGTGGTACCAAGGAGGAGGGTTCCTTTTTTTTTAAACGTCTTCCCTCCGTCGACAGTTTCCCTTTTTTTTTCCTACAGACATTTCTTTACTTTAAAAAATATAATCCGGGACGCTTCTTTGGTTCCTTTTCTTCGATCTGTTGATATAACTTTAGTTTTACGTTAGAAAGGGTGAAAGGAGGAAGAGAGGGGATAGGATGAAAGAGGAGGGATGAAGGGTAGAAATGTTCTGTTCTTTACGGGTGTTCGAACGCTCAGACACATAGAAGCCACAATTGACAACATGTGAGTATCATGGAAGGGAACGAGAGGTATAGGCCAGCAATTCTTGTAGTTTTTAATTATTCTTTTGTGGGTGTAGAAATTAAATATAATCTGGATAGGGTAGAAACGTTTATTTAATTTTACTCCCACAGTAATCTTAACAGTTCTTGAATAATAGTCATGAGCACACTGATATTTGACGAGAATATTTCTAAACAAAAATAAAAATTCCTAGTAAAATTCCGCGATGCCATTTCAAGAACGGTGGAAAATACTATGTGTGGACAGTTAAATGAAATGTATCAACTGTAGAAATATTTGATTTTTTTTCTTACCAAAAAGGTTAACAGGGACTGCATAAAATACTAATCTTACCTTTACAACTCCTTCTATCCCACATTAGGGAGTGAGTGTAGGAAACGCGAGCTATAGTAAGTGTTTTTGAAAGTTTTTATAGCAAAACTTTTTTTTTGGCCAAAAGATATCAAATAATTTTCCAGTGGAAAGTTCTTGAATATCTGTCACGCGTGTACCGGAATTTAATGACAAATTTTTCTCTTCGTTTGAAAACTTTCTCGTCTAATGTCACTATGCTCATTACACATATTCAACAAATGTTGATATCAGCATGTGAAGATAATTAAACTCTATGTTTCTATTGGAACAATGCCGACACTATGGTGTAGTGGTCAGTGTACATGGCTACGAGCCTAGGAGTTCTGGGTTCGATTCCTGGATGGTACCACGAGTATTTTCCCGAAAGAGGAACTACCCCAATGGGCACTAGTGTTTGCTTAGTTAGGCTTAAGCTAGGTTGTGTTTCCACCGGTTCCACAGCCTCATACTATCACCATCATCTCATCTCATCGGGACATGGAAAGAGCTTCCACGGAAAGGAGGTACGATTAGTACATTCAGACGTCCATTTAGCAACGGTACGTAAGTACTGGCTAATCTTTCCACCACTGGGTTATAAATACTGTAGCTCAGACGCTCAATATATGTATGTATGTATGTATACTGGAGCAATATATATTTCTCTACACTCCCAATTTAACTCTACGAGCTAGCTTAATAAATTTATATTAGTTGTTTTACAAAATATTCCTTTTTCATTCGCTGAATCATATTCAGATTTGCTGTTAATTATTTTAAATCTCGTCTTATTGTACGTCCAGGCTATACATATTGCGGTTACGAAGTGGGAATGAGAATATTGCGGGTTTGGTTCTTTCATGACAATTAAAAATTTACTAAAAACAATTTCTTATTCATCATCTTTGCAAAATGTGTTTAGTCATTTTAACTAGTGAAGTTGACCTCAGTGGTCTTGGGGTAAAGGGCTCGCCTCGGGACCCCAATGTTCGTGAGTTCAAACCCAGTCGGAGGTGAAGGATTTTTCTTCGGCGATTAGGAATCCATAGCACAACTCACTTTGGGGCGGAGGTTCAAGCCGTTGGTCCGATGTCGGTTGTGGCATGTATAAGAAACCTGGAAGGTATGTGAAAATACCTTTCTCGGTAAAATTGATAGACTTGGTTCTCGCTCATTGAAATTCTCGTCTGATGATATAATTAATCGGGTCAGAATGTAGGCGGCAGCTACTTCTAATAAATATAAAACCAAATAAAAATACACTGAAAAAAACAACATATTAGTTTATGGTAATATTATAAAATTGCAAATATTAAACTAATTTTATTATATGTAGCTTACAAGTTATAATTTAATGTTCGTTGAAAAATATATTGTTAATTTACACATTATTAACGCAATATTCACATATTATAAATATATATATATATTTCAATATAATAATGACACATAACTAGTATTAAAGTTCATATAAGTAGTCTATGATGGGCTGACATGATTTAAGATAGAGAGATGCCACTTAGGTGAGGTCGAGTGGTCTTAGGCAGTGGTATTCAAACATTTTTGTTCGCGTACCCCCAGATATAATCTCTCTTCAACTGTGTACCCTCAAAATTGTTAGTGCATAGCTAATTCAAGTTGTACATATTATATAAATTACATCTAAAACAAATGTCATCCTAAATAATCAGAAATATATATACATATAGTCTAAATAGATATATCTATTTATATATTTTAAATTTTACGTACCCCCTAAGATGTCTTCGTGTACCCCCGGAGGTGTGCGTATCCCAGGTTGAATAACACTGCTCTAAGGCTTCACTATTGCCATAGAATAAAGTAACGATTATGGGAAAATTGGGGTTCAAATTCCAGTAAGGTGTACTGAGGGTAGTTTTTCCTAAATAGTTTTCCACTATTCCTATATACAAATTTAGGTGCAGTCCATATAAATTCAACCTCCCTCATCCATTACACATTAGTGTAATAAGTAAATATGCGTATAGCAGTTTAGCAAGACGTAGTGCTAAAAAGTAAGAAAAAATTAAACAATTATAATCTGAAGTCAATGAAGATATCACCCGTAGTTTATTCCTTCATGGATGTAAAGTTTTGGAAGATTATTATTAATATTTTGCGGTGGGATATTTGTTGTACTTGAAAAACTACCCGGATATCTCATTTTACAGCAACAGTGAACCAAGCCAATGGTATGAAGCTTGAGTCCCTGTTGGGGCAAATTCTTCAAACTTACAACTTTTTAATATTAGGAGATGTGTTTTGATTTGTATTTCAATAGATTTATAACTTAATTGTAAATTGAACGTTACCTTACGGTTTTTACATCATGGCTCCTCTTTATCTGCCTTACACGGATAGTTATTCGCTTAAAACCATAACGTAACGGGATAGGAATAAATTTGCAAACTTCTTCAATTGAAGCAAGCAGAATCGGTTCATTGGTATCCCATAAATTTCGGATTTATACGCGAGCCTCTCTCTCTGCATTTATGAAATCGTTACATCCATCTGCATTTACCTCTCCCCCTTCTCCTCCTTCAACCCCTTCCTACCTGGGTCTTATCGATCTAAAAATACAGTGCTGAGCAAAATTTAAGAGAAAAAGAATTTAGTTTGTGTGAAGTCATAAAAGTGGAACTATAAAACGAGAAGTAATAAAACTATTGATTTAAAATAATTAAGAGAAAAATATAGTTATGTTTATATACAAATTATTTTCAAATTTGGTTTGATTTTTTTTATGAACACGTTTTTATTTACTAGATTTTAGTTAGGGCTAGTTTCCAAGAGGTTATATGTTCCGTTGCTGGTTCAAATATTTCAACTATAGTTTCTAAATTTAGTTTAACTATAAAATATAACCCTATACTACTATGGTTTAAAAAAACTATTTTGTGATATGAGAAGTACAAAGTGCTTCATGCGGTGGGCAAATAAACATAACATTGTCTATCAAAATCTATAAACTATCTTGATGGTAACTAAGTAAATTTTTTATTTATATAACCAAGGCTGAAGGACCCTATAATCTACTTTTCAGGAACCAAAACCGGTTCTGATTGGTCCGAACCAAGGTGATAAACAGATTCATCCCTTCTACATTTTTCCATAAAATTCGACCCTGTAACATGGCTTTATTTTATTCATCACAACAACTCGCTTAGGTGGTCGCATGGTTTAAGGCGCTTCCCTCACAATAGATTAGACGATCGATGACAGGGAGATCGAGGTTCGAATTTCGGTCGGGTGTACTTAAGGTGATTTTTCCCAAAATATTTTTCCACTCTCTCTCTCTCTCTCTCTCTCTCTCTACGAGAATGCGAGTACACTTCCTCTAAATATAAACTTCCCTAAAAGCATCAGCATAATTAGTACATAAGCGTATATCCCGAACGGGTAATAAGACGTGGTGCTAAAGAGAGAGAGTAATATATCTTGCAGTAAGATAATTCAACACCACCCTAATCGACATCAGTGGTCGCATGGTCTAAAAGGTGGACTCTCACCGCACCCCGGCATCACACCGTGCTCCTATGTGCGCCCCCGTACGTTTTAAGGCCGGTACACACAGAATGCTAAGCTAAGCTATGCTATACTGTGCTGTTCTGTCCTCTACTAAGACTTTATCAATTTGGTTTCACACTCATTGCTAAGCTAAGTTATGATCCCTCTTTTCACTCCAGATTTCAGTGTTGTTTCTTTCTGGTCTGCTCCAGTGAAGTTTAGTTATGATGGCATTCTCCAAAATGTCTTGTTTGGGTTCAGGGGATAGTATTAAGGAAGAGGAGCTGCTACTGTTTTGAGAGATGAAGAAAATTTACGAGGTGGAGGTTTGACTTGTTCAATTAACGCTTCCATTTTAATATAAACACATTTATTAAATATAAAACTTGATTTAAATATTACTTACATACATGTGAAACAAACTGAAAACAAAATTTCTACGCTTTTTTGATTATTTTCACCAAACATAGCGCGGCGAAGCAAGACTTAGCTTAGCTTTCTGTGTGAACCAACACATTTAAATACATGGCCCACTATTTTTCTAAAGCTTTAGCAGAGCAAGTCTTAGCTTAGCTTAACTATTTCAGTTGTTGTAAAGGGTTTATACGGCGAAATATTTTTTTTTAAAAAAGTAGGATAATGAGCCTACGTTAATACCCTAGAGATATTGATGAAGTACAAATCAAGTTCTAATCATCATGAAGAATTAACTTTGAAATAAAGTAAATAATATATGTTTTAAGTTTGAGATTTAAATATTAAAAATCAGTGAAATATTATATTAAAATCAATAAATGTATTTGGTATGATAAATAAAATGTACTCTAGCATCTTGATTAAATTTAAAGAAGACTATAAACCATGAATATATTTTTTGTGTTTTTTTACTTGAGTTAAATGTACACTATTTCAGAATATATTTGAGTAACATTAAATAATATTATTACTATTATGTTTTCAACATATATCTAAATTAAATAATTTTATAAGAACACTAACTTAATTCTAAAACAGAACATAGTACTAAAAGTGCCAATTTATCCCCAATTTCATAAATGATACATTTTCAGCCTTTCCAAGAATCGAACCTGTGGCATTTGGCTAAGTAGGTGAATTCGCTATGATCTTTTTTTCAACCCCACATCTTACCGTATATTCAGGCTATACACATTTGAACTAATTATTAGGCTAATGAGTTAGGAATGGGGAAGGTTGAATTTAAATGAATTGTACCCTCATTTACGTGGAGTGTGAGTAGAAAACCATCCTCAGTATACCCGACAAGGATTCAAACCGTGATCTCTCTGTCAACACGACAGTGACGTCTTGGACCATACGGCCACCAAAGCAGGTCGCTACTATCTAAGTTAAGCTCTAACTGAACAAAAGAATATTAGCCAATGTATTTTATCCATCAAGTGGATTTAATGATAAGTTATAGGAGATAGTTAGAGATGCCATTATTAGGGTGTTTTAAATGGCCGCGAATGATTGCTTCCCTATGGGAAGATCATAATCCATCCGAGCCTGCTTCTATGTCTTGTGTTTTGATCCTCCCACTTAGCGTATGTATTTTAGAGGCTAAGCCTGAGCTTGAATAATACGACAGGGGAACCCCAGTTGCTCATAATCTGGCATATTATGTTCCCACCACCCTCACACACACATACACACTGATATATCCACGAACACATACGCAGCCTCCATGCTACTTTCTCTCAATGCGGATATCTAAGAGCCTTTTCACATTAAGTGTTGGACACTGATGACCTTCACTTGTGTCTTGTCTTAAAATAGATTAGTTTGAATGGAGCGTAGTTATCCACGGGAACACTGCAGTATGTGGACCGGTCACAGTGTCTGACACATATCCTAATTACAAGTGCCCTGTGTTACAGGGGTCAGCGCACCTATCTACGAACCTGGAGGTCTTGGGTTCGATTCCCTGCTGGTATCATGGATAATTTTCTATTTGATAGTGGTTAATTTCCTGATTGCTGTTTTTGATTTTTTTAAATACTTCTAATTATTTAGTTATTATTATTATTATTATTATTAGCACCGCGTCTTACTACCCGTTCGGGTTATGCGCACTTACGCTAATGTGTAATGTAGACCTGGCATTCCTCACATTCACAAGATGTCTTGTCAGAGGTGAAGGAAGGGTGTGGTAATCAGATAAATCTGTGCCGGGAACGAGGATTGAACCCCGGCCACCAGCACAGAAGTCTGACACCTTACCCCTAGACCACCAGGTCACCCCAAGTATTTGGTTCAAAATTGGTATTGGGAGACTATTTTTATGATAAATAATTATGTATGTAGAGGTTTCTAAAATAAATTACTTTAAGAGCAGTTTAGTTATGGCATTTTAAAAAAAAATTGAAATATTTGAAAACTAGCTTTAAGGTTGAGTTGAAAATAGGACTGGTAATAATTCTTATTGACAAATTAAAGTTTATTTTTATTTTTACAAACAATAATTATTTGATAATAGCTTACAAATAATTTATTTTCGAAAATTTTATATGTTCAAAAAACATGTTTTGTTCGTTTTTAAAAAGTTTACGTATGAAAAATATTTATTAGGATTAAAAATATAATGGGTTGGTTTTTCTGACGAAAAATTACTTAGGAATAATTTACTGTAAAATTAATGTTGGTAATTTGGTTTGTGCTTTAATGCATTATATGAGTAAGTTTGTTCAATTGTGTCGTGCCATTTATTTTAATTAAGGACCAACATTGAATTTTATTGATCAGCGAATGAAGAACTAGAGTATAATAATATGAGCCAATATACTATGTTAGAGCTGACCCGATACATCCCAGTTAAGAGTACATCAGATGGCCCGTGTAGCTTAGCTAAGACTAAATACAATATTATAAACGTATTGGTGTAGATACAAGTAGATTGATAAAAACTGTATATTCAATCAGATCTTTATCAAAAAAGTTACCCTGTGCAGTATCGATAGAAGCAAGTAATTAAGAAGCTATTTATTGGATCTTTTCCCCCAAACTTCGAGATATTCTAGCAAGAAACCCTTTATACGTCTTCCTTTTCATTTTATCTTGGCGGTTTCAATTCTATCTGTAAATTGATGAGCGCTGAGTAAGAATTCTATTCAATTAAAATTTTAAATGAAACCTTTAAGAAGATGAACACATTTAGAAATAATATTTGAAAGTTTGCAAAGCAAGGTAATTACAGTTTGATCAAGAATTTTAGAAATTAACTAAATTATTAATAACGCGTAGTTAAGTTTGGCGTTCTTAATAATTAATTTCTCATTTATGAATAGTTTTCATTTTTAAGCTCAAGAGATTAATAATTAAGACTTAAACAGCAACACTTGGTGCATACTTACTTGGATTTTATATTTAATCACCAAGAAATATGTTTAAAATTAAAATAACTGGTACGGTATACTGAATAGACTTTCTTTTTAATCTCAATAAAGATACAATTACTAAAAACTTGTTAGATTTGTAAATCAAAATAATAAAAGAGTATTTTAAATGAAGATTGTTATTTTTAATAGTAGTACAACTTTACAACTAAAAGCTATTTATTATCTCAAATAGTTGTGGAGATACTATAAAAATGGAAAATTTCCGCTTATGTAAATTACCTTTGAAGCTATTTTCATGATAAAACTATAGCTGCAATTTGGTTTGTAATTTTAAACAATGCCTAAACCCAAAATTTTAATAAAATCGTAAAAGCATATTTCAAGAAAATCGATTCTTTCTCTTCAGTAAACTATGCTTAGTTCTAGGGATAGATATTTAATTTTCAAAAACTCCAGGAGGAACCCAATGAAAAACTCCAGATATTAAGTTTTAGCCTGATCGGTAAAATGGTTTCGACACTAGGTAGAAAGACAGACATACAGACAAATGGGCGGCATCGTAAGAACCACCTTTCGGTTTCATTGGGTCATGTAACGTCTACATTTATTAAAATCTCGAATTAGATTTTTTTAAGATCACAATACTTCTATCTCCGTGGGGTCAAGAGAAAGTAATAGCACAAACAAGAGACATATGATTAAGGTTCAATACATATAATATATAAGCTTTTTGGTAAATTTAAAGTGCATTTTCTAAAACTATACCTATAGCAGCGTCTGACAAAATATTAAAACATAGAACAGCACCATACTAGACTGCCAATTACTGGAAAATTGAAGTTCGAATCTAGGTCAAGTGTAGTGAAGGTGATTTTTTCACAAAATGGTTTTACATTCTACATACACGCAAATGCGGGTGTACTTCCTCTAAATACAACCTTCCTAATCTCTAAAACCATTCGTATGATTAGTAAATAAGTGTGTAGCCCTAACGGGTAGTAAGACGAGGTGCTAAAAAACAAAACAAAAAAATTGTAAGCCTTCACTAGTAGACATTTGGAACACCTTGTAGAAAATACAAATATACTTTATTGTTGTCAACATTGATAACATTCTACTCTGTTATTGGTGTTATTTAATTAATATTCATAATATCTATCAAAAGTGATAGTTGCGGATCAATTGAGCTGGCGTATGAACACTTGAAAGTAGATATAGTATATTTGTCTGTCAGATATTTCCGTTCGTAAGAAAATTGGGGTACAGCTAGACTGCCCCATATTAATCAATGCATCTCATTAAGCATTGATTTTACAAAGTGTTGTATTTATAGACTAGTCTTAGGAATCAACCAATACCCCAATGTACGAATAAAAGACAGTTCAGGTCGAATGGGGTAGTGGGTCGACCTCAGGATCTCACACACACACACACACACACACACACACATATATATATATATATATATATATATATATGATATCCTTATTTTGTAGTTTGCCTAATTAGCCACTCAACCTCACGGAAGGGTTAAAATTCAAAATCCTAGCCCTTCTTGGTTTATATTTATGTGAATAATGTATTTGAAATTGCAAATTACAAATTAAAATACTGAACATTTATAAATATCATTAAAAATTATGTGATTCCCCCTGATGATGCTGAAGTGGATAATTTACCAGACTAAATTATCTTTGATTACGACCTCCCCTAAAACTAACACAGCTGTATCAAAGAATGCAATCTAGCCAAACAACCCCTCTAGGGTAAAAACGGCATCCCACATTCATGAAGCTATAACGATCGTTGAGATTACAGGATTTGTTGGAAACCGCGTGCTTCGTGGTTCATTCTTTATTTATTCCACCAGGATTGGGAAAACAGTGTTCAAACCACGCCCCCTCCCCTCCCCCAACGTCATTTTCAGAATAACTTAGATTTTGTAACAGATGTTCTTCCTCAAGATTTGGTCGGTTTTGCGGCTTTACAAGCACGCTCTCTTTCACTCTCTATCTATTTATTCACAGTTACAAGACGCTACCATAACCGTGACATCTTCGCCATTTTGTTTGAAATTCTTGACAAGTAAGAAGTACAGAATTCAACATAGATATGTGATTCACGTCACTGAGTTTGTGAAAGATTGGATGGAGATGGAGATTTAATTTATTAGTTTTAACATAAACACAGTAATCAATTAATAATAATATTATTAGTTGTTTTATCTTTTATAAGAAAGTGATATTTTATATTAACTAAAGATGAGTCAATTACTATATTTTTCAAATCTAAATCTTAAAATTTTCTTTTGAGTCTTGATCCCAAATTTGAATCCTCAAATTTGTCAACATATCTAATTTTAGTGTAGTTAAAACATTTAAAAATAAATTTTGAAACGGTTGTAAAGAATTGGTACCACTGACAAACAGCATTTTATCATATATCTTACGTCAAAAAAACAAAAATAAACCTTTTTGAGTAAATTAGTTTTAATAATATAACTTTGTATTTTTTTGTGTCTTCGTTATCTCCCCCCACAAGTCTAGATAATTAATTTTACCATTTGCTTAAAATAGGGATTTCGAGTCAAGGCTATCATAATAATTGTAATTTTAATATTTTTGAGATTTTTACTAATATTTGGAATACCGTTGAATTCGAGGAATTGAGGTTTTGAGCTTCACAATTCTAATATAAATGTAGTTTTGCTAGGTTATTTATGAAGAATTTATAATACAATAGAAATGAAACATTAGTTAATGACTATAAAAAACTGTCAAAAGAAGAAAAAGTTTATAAACTATATGTGTACATATATTTGCCATTTTATTGTACACACCTTCCATCTGTATGCATCCAAACCTGTTATAATCTATAACACCCATACAAAAACTCGTTAATCCTGGTTTTTAGTAAGTGGAAAAAAATAATATAAAACATTTTCGAATCAACAAAAGTTATTTACATTTAATTTTAAGCACGTGAAACGAAATTTTACACTTTTGTAACATTTTAATTAGAGTTTAGACTTTGGAGGTACTTATATTTAAACTAACATTAAATATAATATTTGTTGCTACTAAATCATTATTCTAAAAAAAAAGTTTAACAAAAATATATGTATTAATATTATATTTTTAAACAGACTGTTCAAATAATTATTCGATTTAATTAAATATCTGTAATATAAAAATTTCACCAGAAGTGGTTGCCTATTAGTCTAAAATGTTAAACTTGCATTGCACTTGGTTGACTTCAATGAGGAGGTCAGAGTTCAAAACATAGTCAGTTGCAATTGTAGTGGTTTTCCTTGTAAATTTTACTATCCATATCCCCAAATTAATCCAAGTTATATTCCTATAGGGTACCATTCTCATTCCAATCCTTCAGGTCAAGTCATTAACAGACATGGTGTTGAAAGCACTAATAAATAAAATACACGAAAATGTTATTTATCTTAGGTTCTGTTTGAGTTATTCATACAACTAGCTTTTACCCGTCGCGGCTTCGCCTGCAATAATTGATAAACTCTTTTGATTTTTAGCTAAACTATGAACAAAATTAAATTAATAATTGATAACTTAATATATTTCTTTTACTAGGAAATATTATATGATATATCTTATATACGAAAAGTTTAAACATTAGTATTGTAAAATTAATATATACGAAACGTTTAAGCATTAGTATTGTAAATTAATGAAAAATCAAAGGTTAGGAATAGTCCTATTTGTTATTCCAGCACATAATCTACTAACGTACAAAGTTTCATTCAAATCCATTCAGTAGTTTTGGCGTTATTGAGTAACAAACATACAAACATCCAAACACACAAACTTTCGCATTTATACTATAGTAAGATAAGATAAATGTCAGATAAAAAAGGCACAACAGCCAGTACCCACCGTTAATTCATCACTGTGAAAGGGTAAATTCACTTTTACCCAATTATATTATTTTTGGTCATGCCAGGAATCGAACCCGGGAGCCTTAACTCAGTAGACAAATACCACTGCCGACTGAGCTAAGGTGTCTGACAGTAAGTGTCAATCTGACTAACATAAGATTGTGAAAAAAAGAGCTTAAATTCAATATAATATGTAAGTCAGCTAAATTTAAGCTTGTTGTGATATTTATCAGAAACATTAAAATCACTTTTTAATTTGATTGAGTATATTTAGGATTAGATCAAGCTGAGAAAAACCCACCCACAGCCCGTCTAACTTAAATGTAAGATCGCTTGTCAGGACTCAGCGAGCACTCGATGCACGATCAATCATTGCAGCCAAACCTCCCTCTCAACTAAATTTCCCGCGCAATTCAATGAAGGACCATCACGTGGTGCTGAGGTGGGAGGGGACAGAAGACGTGTGAGTGAAGGGAACAGAAATCTGGACGTAAAACAACCATCAATCACTTATATTGGACGAGTAGAGGGGAGAGGTTACTTCAGGAGTTTCGTTTCTGTCCTCAACACCTTCCGTAGAGTTAGTTAAGTGCTGGAATATTTTACCAGAGTTTTTTTACGTGCACTTAAGGATGTTGTCCACCCATAGAGGAGCGGAGCTACCATCTTAAGGGGGTTACACTATCGAGGTGCTGAGACTCGTTATTTAAAAAGTGGTTTGTTATTTCCAAACATTGTTTAAGAACGTTTCCTAGCTGTGACGTCATGGTCGGTTAAGATAGGCTTTCTCGTGTTGGTGAATTTACGTTTCACTCAGTGAGTTTTAAGGATATATTGTTAAAACGAAAACCATACATTTTTAAATAATTCTAAAAATTGTCCTACATCGTAACAAAATTATTATTTTTATCTTTAAATAGTTTTTTTGTAAACGTATTTTTTTATAAATCCTCTATGGCTTAGGCTATTTGGTTTCGTCATGAAAATATACTGTAGGAATATTCCTGCCAGGATGTAGATTAAAAATGTATGTAGTAGCATATGACTACCTAGAATAGGAAACAAGTAAAAGGTAAAATTATAAAGCAAGTCAATGTGTTCAAGGCATATATATTAAAGTGACTGTGTAAACTCGTCAAAGGAAGAGGGAAAAGGGATATCACCACATAGACAAGAGCTCTTAAAGGGCAAACGTCTCATTTTCTTCACTCTCTTTCTATTTTCTACATTAACATCTAATTGTGATAGTGCTTAGGTGCGGCAAGTTAAGATGCAGCCCACTTTGAAAAATAGCTTCGAAATCTTCAAGTTACTAACACAATCCTACGACATGAAAATCTTTACTTTTTAAGTTTTATTATAAATAATATTTTTTTAAAATCATTAAGGGATTTTTAACGACGTTTCACGGAAAAGAGTGGCTGTTATGAGATCAAATTGTATGGTTAGAAACATAGTTTCAGCCTCCCTTAAATAGATATATTCGGCTTACCCATCCACACTCTTTAGTTAAAATTTGAGCACCCATCATTTTTCTGCATAATGTGAGTCCATATAAACTATGTAATGAGACCAGCATACAGGTAAACAGTTTGCAAAACTTGATCATAAGATTCGACTGTTATGACAGGTTACACTACGAGAAAATGGGTCATGATGCCAAGAATACCAACGGTTCCATCCAACCTGCCCTTTCAGGTTGAATGATGCATGCACAAAGACAAACCCTGAAGGCGGCAGGCATTGATCTCCGCGGTGTTTTCCACATGGACAACTAAATGTGGTATGTTCCTATGATACTTCTAGCATCAAACTTCAACATTTCCCTCCTGATAATGCAAAACTAACGTCGTTTCTAAAGAGGCCTTTCTTTAAAATGTGTCACTTTATTTTCTTCAATTAATACGAATATTCTGTGTATCTAATCTCAAAACAGAAATAGCTACACTACATTGATTCTTTGATCCTGAAGATACATCTTTTATAAACTCAAAAGTTGTCATCATGGTGATCACTATCTAAAACGTTGCGCGATTTCTTTACTGTACGGTAAATTAAAAACTCTGAGATTATAAACTTTATAATGTCATTGCTTTTTTTAAGCTGACATTAACGCGAGGGAAGTTGTAGGAAATAGCTAGTATAAAATATTATATATATGTGTGTGTGTGATTTTGTGGTACAATTATTTATTTTATTTTGTTGTTGTCTATAAAGAGTTCTTGGCGTTCGTTTCTAATTCTTTAATCTTTGATGTCTTTCTCGAAACGCCGCGAGATAGAGTCCCGGGCTACTCCTCCTACAACCATGTCGTGTTGGCAGTCTACATGCAGGCGTTGGCTTATTAAAGAGAGATACTCGAGCAGCTTTCCGGTAATATAGACACTTTAATTAACTTAAAATGAGTCTTGAATAAATTATGTAATGTATTAATTCGTGTTGGAGCCTTTAATTGCAAACATAACAACTATGTGGGTTCCGATTTGTGTAAGACTCTAATTGAAAAATATCATGATTTTAAGGCATTTTATTCTCACATTTTAAAACTTTTTATTTCAATATCCAAATTTTGATATCATACAGTGCCTACACTAACCACTACGTTTAAATATTTTATTTCAATTTTATTAATGACAAACAATATTAATTGTTTTTATATTTGGTCGTCCTAAATAAAATAATATACTGGCGGAATCCTGTTTGTGTACCAAGTTTGATTAAAGTCCATCTAATTATTTAAAAGTTATATATAGAGTGACAAAAAAGACAGAGTAGGTATCTGAAATTCCGATGGAATTAAAAAATACACACTATTATAATCTTGTTCCAAATATTACTAGCGAATGTGTTAAACACACAAGCTTGAAGATGTCATCTTTGAGTTACTAATAAGTGGAGGTGTATATAAACCCTTCCCTTAAAATATTTTTATTGTATGTGGTAGCTAATAAATAAGAATTAATTTTAGAGTCTGATGGATCATATATTATATTGAAATCATTCATAAAATCATATATATATATATCAACTAATACAAAGCCAACAGCGATAAATATTTCATCAGTGGATAGGATTTTTTACAGACCT
Organism: Timema californicum; assembly: GCA_902141385.1. Taxonomy (NCBI): domain Eukaryota; kingdom Metazoa; phylum Arthropoda; class Insecta; order Phasmatodea; family Timematidae; genus Timema; species Timema californicum. The sequence goes on along the minus strand of CABFOW010002530.1, from coordinate 1,782 downwards.
CTGAATAGCATACTCAACTTACGTTAAATAACATTGTTTGTTTAAAATTTAAGTTAAAAGAAAAATCTAACAATATTATTTTATTAATTACCGAAAATAAATTCTTTGTTATTTTGTGTATACACTTCGTTGAGTATTTAATTTCAACAACCGAACAAAAGACTAAATTTGGGGGGAGGGAGGGGAAGGTTGAATGTGCGAAAGTTTCGCTATGATTTATTGGTTCTTTTTAAATAATACCAAAGTTAAATTCTCAAATGTGCTATCTAGGACGTTCATATACAAGGATTATACCAAATTTAATCATTAAATGTATATGTAAATGAAATATATTTATTCTTTTATATATTAATATATACATTAAAAACTGCTCTCAGTATTAAGGATATAGCATAATACATAAATACTATCGCGGATTGCAATTAACTCCTTCTGATATCTAGCAGACCTTCCCCAATTCCCAGATTAAGAAGATTGTCAAAGGAGGTCGCAGTGAAGGATTAATATAGCGACATACACACTGGTAACTAATGCTCGGGGATATTCAACATATATCACGTCTCGTGGTAGAGAAACACGTGCTTGTGAGACAATACGAAAATTAGTCGAACCAATAAATTTGTTATCGGGCTTAGAGTTTCCAAACATAACAAGTAGATTTTTAGGAATTAAAATGTACAATTTTACACATGCTTTAACATGTATATGTAAAATATATAAATATATACCTATGTTTGAAATTATTATTATTTATTTTAACAGTTATGTATTTATTTAATTATATTTATGTATGTTTGCAATTATTTGTAACTCAATTAGGCCTACTTGTTTTTATAAGCACGTATTACTTACTACCTGTATATAATATAATAATTACTCTAATGGGGTAGGGATGAGGAAGGAATCATTTTAGAGGTAACCTACCTGCATTTGGGTGGAAGGAGAGTTGGAAACTATTTAAGAAAAAACATTCTCAGTGACACAACCAAGACTCGAACCAAGATCTCCTCTGTCTTTCGTATAACATGAGAGTGACGCCTTAGACCATTTGGATACTGAAGCAGGTAATGCCATTATTGTATGAATGTATTTAGGTATTCAATTATGTGCGTAATTTTTTTTAGCGCCACGTCCTACTACCCGTTAAAAGTGTATGTACTAATTGCGCTAGTGGTTTTAGGAATTAGGAAGGTTTATAATTGTAAGAAGTGCACTCGCATTTTCATGGAGGAGAGTGGAAACCCATTTTGAAAGAAGACCCTCAGTACACTTGACCGAGACTCGAACCTCGATCTCCCTGTCACCATCAGGCTAGTCTACTACTAGAGTAGCGCCTTAAAACTATGTAATTATTTAAAGTATTCCTTACTAGTTGTTTTAGTTTATAAGCTTCATAGCTATACAATCTTATAATTACTATAAAGTGTACGTTAATTACCAAACTAAATGATAGATCCTCACACCTTATCTCAGTTGATTCTGTTTATACTTACTGAGCTAAATATATTGGATTCAATTTTCTGCATGGCTTAAATATTTGCCATAGGTGAAAATAGGGTCTCATCCCTCACACTGATAAATTGACGACGAGGGACATGGCGTTGTGCTTATACTTGAATTAATTAAATGTTTGAGTCTTGTGCTGCTATAATCAGTTGGTTCAGAAATTACACGTTAAATATACTTAATTCATATAATAATTTATATTACGTAAATCGATGTAGTCAAGAACCTTGAAATATACCAAAGCAAAAACAAAGTTTTATTTTCAAACTCAATCCT
>CABFOW010002529.1:26632-87034 GCA_902141385.1 Timema californicum | reverse complement strand
GTATTTATACAGGAGCCCCCCCCCCCCCTCCAGCTTGTTTGGTGCTGACTGACTTCTGACAGTCAATATTTAGGTATATACATAAATTTTGACTGTCAGAAGTGACAGCTGCTAAACACATGTTTTTGCAGATCATTTGGTTCGGCGTAGGGATACATAATTTGGTCTGATATTTTTTTAAAGCCATCAGAAGTCAGCTGTGAACTGTCAATCAGCACCAAAGAAGCCATGGGGCTACTCTAACTGTACAATTATATGAAGAGCTATGGGGTGAGATCAATGTGATCCATATTTTATTACAATGGTACTCATACTTTAAATTAGTTTTTAATTATCATACTAATAGCACATAAATATAAATATGAACATGCTCTATGTGAGGAAAGGCACTGAACAGTTTATTTTTAGTTTGATGGCGAGGGGATGAGGAAGAGGGTGGGGGGCACATAAAACGTTTCATCAGTATATTGAGATAAACATTTTTACGCTATTACAATACTTTCTCCTGCACGTTCAGTAGCTACGTAAGTCGTAAATTAGCCTTTAATATACGCCATATTTCTCCTATCCAAGCAACGAGTGTTATGAAAAAAAGAGACTCTTTGAACAAGAATTCATCTGACACGGACTACTCTTAAAACTCACTGTACTACTAATAGAGCGGCTGTATAAGCGTGTTTTTTTTATTTCCCCCCTCCTTTTTTTAAGAAAAAAATAGCTACAAAAAAAACCTCACCTAAAAAGTAGTCGAAATTAAAAGAGCTACCATACAGACAGACAGCAGTTGGTTGACGGTGGCAAGCAAGGGGTTAGTGCTAGAGGGTGCAAAAGAGGGTTTAAAGGTAGGGGTAGAGGTATGGAGGGGGGAGGGGGGAGGGGGGGAGCATGGAGAATAAGGTCTGCTGAGTACAGACACGAACACAAGCTTCCATTTCCCTCCCCCCCTTTCTCTTTTGACTGATCTGATAAAAGGTAGTTAAATACTTTGATGTTCAGGTAGGTTATCTAGAGATATTTTTTAATATATATATATTTAATTATTTAAAAAATCACCAACATCGTTATTTGAGCTGAGTGCATGTTTTACTTAAACTTGGGACCCACATCGGTGGCTACGTGTTCCAAGACGTCAAGCTTGAAATAGAATGGATAGTCATTATTAGGACGACCGAGTATTGTATCTCAGCCTGGTTCAATGTGAGTGGTAAATGTGACTAACCCTGTTGGTTTTCCATTCACACTCCAAGCTGATGCAAATGCAATTTCTTCCATCTTATACCTTAGGCTAGATAGATTTTTTTATGTACTACGACTTGTTACACGTCCTCATGAAGGGTTAGAGATGATGAAGTTGGAATCTAAAAACCAAAGAGATGTACCCACATTTGCGGGGATGGGAAGTGGACAAACATTAATTATGAAAAATCCCTATCTCTACTACTAGCCAGGATTCGAATTATGACCTTTTCTTCGCTGGAAAATCGTAACAGGTGAGACTGACAGATTTGTCCGAGTGTCTAAAAATGCAATTTTATACGTTCTCATAAGGAGAACATAATTCCTGAACATTTTTGATTTCAAGATTATAAAGAATCTTAATATTTTGTGTGCCCTTGAATCGCAAAATATAAGGTTTTACAATTCTGCCTGTGGCAATGTCAATATGTCTGTCCACCTATCTGTATGTACCTGAGGTTACAGACGAAATGGCATAGTGGATTATGTTCAAACTCGATATTTAGATATTATATTGTCATACTTCAAAGCATTTTTTTAAATGTCTACCCCTCAAATTAAGGGTAGCTTACCAATATTTTTAAATTCAACATTTTTGTCAAATATATCTACTTCCTTTAAAACAGATATCTGGTGAGTATAAGATATGACAATATAATTATATATTAACACTGCATCTCACGCATATGTATTAATTATGCTAATGCGTTAATAAAAATATATATATTGTAGAGTAATATACTGATGACTAATTTTTGAAAATGTGGTTACAAACTATAATAAGATTGCATGAAACAATAATTATGTTTTACCTTTCAATTACCCTCTCAGGTAGCAAGCCTACCTTGAGTTATTCTACTATGGCCTAGCTTACAAAATAGGACCATAGTGTAATGTAATCCGTCAAAGTAAACGGAGTGTCCTATTGTGTCGTTCCATTTAGTATCTCGTAAAGTTGAGCTTAAAAAACTCATAATTTGTTGAATATATATGTTTATATTTGTTAAAAACTCGGTTGTCCCGTGGTGTTTCCTAACTCTAGAAGAAAGATTGGACGCTCTGAACTATTCACGGTTTTAAAAGACTACAAAGACGCGCTCAAAAAAAACAACCCACAAAACCAACATTTATATCTGAAGCTTTCAAACAAAATTAGTAAAAATAAATAAATAAATAAAGTAACTATCTGAGGGGATAGAATGTCCGCACCTCCTTTTGCTTTTCCTCTTTTTTCTCTCTCTTTTTTACTTTGCATCCGTCCGTCGTTGGTTCCTCTTTGGATCCTCTTCCGTCTCGGTCGGACGTGTGGGCGGATTGGTATTTCCTCCTCCTTGTCTGGGGCTCGCGTGAGAGACAGAGAGAATACTCGAACGGAACCCTTTGTAACAAACAATACCGAGTGTGTGGTGCTTTAAATACAGGTACATCATACAGGTGTGACTTGTGGGAGTTAGTGCTATAATCTGTACACACACACACACACCCACATACACATGCTCAAAAACATACATATACACACATACACATGGACATACACACATACATACATACATACTTACATACATATATACATACTTACATATACATACATACATACATACACACATACATATACACACATATACACATACTTACATATATATACATACATATATACATACTTTCATACACATACATATATACATACTTACATATACACATATATACATACTTACATATATACATATATACATACTTACATATACATACATATACACATACTTACATATATATACATACATATATACATACTTACATTCATACATACATACATACATACACATATACACATACTTACATATATATACATACATATATACATACTTACATACACATACATACATATATACATACTTACATATACACATATATACATACTTACATATACACATATATACATACTTACATATACACATATATATATACATACATACACAACACACATACATAGATACATACATACATACATGGATACATGGATACATACATACATACATACATACATACATACATACATACATACATACATGGATAAATACATACATTCATACATGGATACATACATACATACATACATACATACATACTATACATACATACATACATACATACATACATACATACATACATGCATACATACAGGCGTGGATTCAGGGGAGGAGGATCAAAGGGTCAGTTGACCCCCCTGTGAAGGTTAGAAAATTAATACAAAAAACAAATTGAAAGTTCAAATTTTAGAAGTCAAATACAACTTAGATAAATAATTATACTATTTTTTTTTCGTATGTTTTTACGCGCAGACACCTCTTAAGCCGGGCCCACACGTGCGTTATTCGTCCACGTTTATTCTCTGTTCAATATGACTCACTCATGTGTGGAAAAAATATTCGTTTTCATGTATGAATATTTGTCGTGCATAGCGAGTAACGAACATTGTTCCACAAATCAAAGAAGACTAATAATCGCCTGAGAGCAGTTCCTCCACGAATACCGAGTATAGCGTATGTGTAGACAGCAGAAAAAGCGGAACTGTGGGGGACTCTGCCCCCTGGAAATAATTAACCCCTCCATGGGATAAATTCCCCCTAGATATATTTTAAATCCTCTGATATTATCAAATATGAAGCTGAAAGATTGCCTTAAATCAAACTCCAAATGACTTCTAGATGCATTCTATTGTCAGAAGTTTGCCGGAGAAGACCACTTCAAATAACTACTAGAGTAGAGGCATCTAACTGGCAGAAAAAGTCAGGGGAAGAAAGTTCTAAATGACTTCCAAGGTCATCCAAATTTCAAAAAATGTCTAGGAGAGGACAGCTCCAAATAGCTTTTAGATGCATTTCATTTGAAGAATTTTCAGGCGAGGACCACCCCAAATAGCCCAGGTCCTAAAATAGTTCAATTTTCAATTATTTTTTTTTGTGAAAGACCACTTCAAAGATTATCTTATAGAGGTATTTTAACCATCTTAAAAAATTAAGGTGACAATCACTTTAAATAGCTTCGAGGGGCATCCAAACTTCGAAAATTTTTAAATGAGGAACACTTTAAAATGGCTTATAAAAGAATCTAATTTAAAAAAATGAAATGAAGACTACTCATAGTTTCTAGAGTGAACACTTTTTTTTAATGTTAGAGGGCCACTCCAAATAGTTTATAAAAAGCTATCTGATTTTTCAAAAAAATTGAAAGGATGACCATGGTTTAAAATATACAAAAGATCAAATATGAATGAGAAACTCCTAAATGGATTTAAGCAGAAATCTAACATTTTAAGTAATTAGGTTTTTTTTAAATTTTTATGACCCCCTATGAACATTATTTGGATCCGCCCCTGTAGTCAATGTATTGTACTGGAATCCAAGGCACCTATGTATTTTTAAAATTACATTCACATATATAGGCCTTTATTGTGTGGACTGGATAAAACTAGCTTCAAATAAATATAGGTTATAATTAGGTGGACTGGATATAACTAGCTCCAAATAAATATAGGTTATAATTATGTGGACTGGATATAACTAGCTCCAAATAAATATAGGTTATAATTCTGTGGACTGGATATAACTAGCTCCAAATAAATTTAGGTTATAATTAGGTGGACTGGATATAACTAGCTCCAAATAAATATAGGTTATAATTAGGTGGACTGGATATAACTAGCTCCAAATAAATATAGGTTATAATTAGGTGGACTGGATATAACTAGCTCCAAATAAATATAGGTTATAATTAGGTGGACTGGATATAACTAGCTCCAAATAAATATAGGTTATAATTTGGTGGACTGTGATATAACTAGCTCCAAATAAATATAGGTTATAATTAGGTGGACTGGATATAACTAGCTCCAAATAAATATAGATTATAATTAGGTGGACTGGATATAACTAGCTCCAAATAAATATAGGTTATAATTAGGTGGACTGGATATACCTAGCTCAAGATAGGGATATAATGTAATTATGTAGACTGGATATAACCAGCCCAGGATAGGAATAGGAGGTAATTAATTAGGTGGTTTGGATGTAACTAGCTCAATATAGAGATTTGATGTAATGGGTTTGAAATAATAAAACTAGCTCAAGACAGAGATAGGATGTGATGAGTTGGACTGGATAGAAGTAGCTCAAGACAGGGATAGGATGTAATGAGTTGGACTGGATAGAAGTAGCTCAAGACAGGGATAGGATGTAATAAGTTGGGCTGGATATAACTAACTCAAGACAGGGATAGGATGTGATGAGTTGGACTGGATAGAACTAACTCAAGACAGGGATAGGATGTGATGAGTTGGACTGGATAGAAGTAGCTCAAGACAGGGATAGGATGTAATAAGTTGGGCTGGATATAACTAGCTTAAGATAAAGACAGAGTGTAATTAGGTGAACTGGATATAACTTTCTCGGGATAGGGTGTAATTAGGTCGACTAGATATAACTAGTTAAAGTTAGGGATAGGGTGTAATCAGGTGGACTGGAAACAACTAGCTCAAGACAGAGATATGATGTAATGAGTGGGACTGGATAGAACTAACTCAAGACAGGGATAGGATGTGATGAGTTGGACTGGATAGAACTAGCTCAAGGTTATAACGAGGTGGACTTGATAGAATTAGCTAAAATATTGTGATAAGATATAATTAGGTGGACTGGATAGACCTACCTCAAAAAAGGGTTCTTTAGCAACGCCTCTTGCTACATATATATATATATATATGTTATTCTAATAATAGGGCCTATATGTATGACTATTGGAACATAGCTCCTGCCCTTGCCCCCCTTTTAATGCATTTCAGTATTTGGGATTAATTAATATCTAAATAAAAAATCCCCCTCCCATGTTTTTATGACAAAATATCTATAATTTGCAATGCATGTTTATCTTAATCGAGGTTATAGTATCGATGAACACAGCGGTAGAACCTCAATTATTTTCATTCGATATCGGACAGAATCTTGTACAGTACATAAAAAACGTATGGATCGCATGCAAGGGACTTTTGAGCGTCATTCTGAGGATGACTTGTGTCGTTCCTTTCGAGAATGATTGCGGAGATTCTCATCAGCGCAGCGGTTGGGATTTCCTCGCTCGGTTTCTGTGAACTACTGTTCAGGGCTTCAAAGACGCCACAAAAAACATTCTCGGATAAACGCAATAGCCAATAGATAAACTCATTCCGAGAAACTTCTTTTACGTATTACGATCCAAATTCTAGAAAAACTTTAAGAACGTTGCTTACCTGTGAAGTAGTGGTAAGTAGATATGTGGTTTCCCCATGTTAATTTGATATTAAAGTTACTTTAAAAAAATATAACATCAATGAAACAAAAAATGATTTAAAATTCTCATAATGGTCTTACATTGTTACATAATTATTTTTTGGATCTTGAAGTAGTCTTTGTGTAATATATTCTTTTAATAGGTACTTACTAATGAAAATGGGTGCTAAAATTCTTCTTTCCAAGACGCAAATTAATATAAGTCCCTGGGAGCATATGTCTATCTAGAATATGAAACAATAAAAAGGTAATTTTCAAATGCAAGTCAATGCTGCCCAGACACAAATATTAGAGCGAGTGTGTTTACTCGTCAGAGGAAGAGGGGGATCGCTATCACTAAATAGACAAGAGAACTGTCAAGGTGAACGGATCATTTTCGTACCTCTCTTTTATTGTGATAGCTGGTGGCTAAGGGCGTAGTTACAAGGTGCATGGTTCTTCGAACCAGGGAACCACAGAGCAGATGGAAAACCATGGCTAACAGAACGGTGCGTGATTCGTTCATATTTGTGACGCATTTGATTTGTAGAAACAATTTGGAACCGTTTGTCTTGCCGTCAGTACTGAATCATAGCCGTGACAAAGAGCGACCGCCCTAAACTGCGACCTGCACAGCAAGCCGTCCACGATGAGGTGAGCCTGCACCACGAACCTGCACGAACCTTGGAACCGACGTGCTCCTTTGATCCGTATGCCGGTGGAACCCCAGCAAATAACGCACCGCGAGCCATAGCTAGCCACCTGTGTCAAAATGGCCTATGGTTGGTTGAGATAGGCTCGCTGAACCACGTGACATGTAACCGCGTATTTAGTGTGCTTTTTTACCACCCGTTCTACAAAATATCTGTGAAATCAGCAAGTAGGCAACGTCGTTAACCAAGAATAAAGAGGTTCAGGGTTAATTTGTACGGTTAGTGCGTTGCATTAATTATACATTCTAAGAAGTTGCCAGCCTAGCGAGTATGACGATGTAGCGAATATATCTTCACTATTATCTTTAGTGCTTCCCAAACCTGATGGATGTTTTTCAGAAGCTCACTTAGCTTCGAATATTATATTTATCTTCACATTTTGTGAATGTGGGGAATGCCAGGCCTCCACCGTGGTTCGGATTCCACGTTAAACTGTAGGTCCTCCATTTCATCTCAAAATCACCCTACCATTACACATTATCTTAAGTGCGTACAAGCCGAACGGGTAGTAAGTCGTGGTACTAATTATAATAACATTAAATTATTGGTTTGCCTGACTGTTATTCAATCAAGAATAGTATCCCGTACACATGGACGATGTTTTCGTACTTAGTTCAGTACAAGCCAACTTTTACCGAGGATACGATCAACCACAATGATGACTATAAGCAAGAACAATAACTAAAACTTGAACGCGATTAGGTAGTAGCGCAGGTCATAGTTTTCAGCGATGTTTACGTAAAGACGCATGTGCAGAAGATACTGGTAGTATTTTTTTTTTAGCACGTCTTACTACCCTTTCAGGTTATAAGACTATGTACTAATTACACTAATGCACAAGGGATATGGAGGGGTGTATTTAGAGGAAGTGTATCTGCGTTTGCTTGGAGGTAGAGGGTAAAAGTATTTATGAAATACCAGCCTACCCTTATCTCCACGTCATCAACAGTCCAATATACCACAAGAGTGATTCCTTAATTAAGAGACCATGCGGCAACCGAAACCAGTACTAGTAGTATTACATTAGCAAATTGAACAAGTATATATCTGTCTTTTAAAAGAAAATGATTAAAACTAGCTTAATTTCGTAAAAAAAAAATCCCCACACCCCATCACCGACGATCTAGACAAGGCTAGACTCTAACGCCTTTGTCCGCGTGTCCACCATTGCAGGTAAGAGGATTATGAGTTGTCCTTTAATAAATAAAGTCCGTTCACGATCATTTTTTACCTGGATGACAGTTCGAAAATCATATGTTTAGATTTTGGGTTGCCAACACTTGTAAAATATCACTGTGTATTACATTAAAAATAACGTAAACTTAAGTTTTCTCAAACTATTTCATTTTTTCTAATAATTCATTTCCATCCAAATCGAAACAATATTTTAAACATAATTAAAAGTACTTATGCTTCGTTTTGGAACGTTGTTGATTTTGTGTAATATAGTGCACACGTCAATCCTTTTAATAGAGGCATCGTATTTACTTGGAAAAGAGAAAATTGTTGTCATCTTTTTTTTTACATAAAATAAATGTTTTTATGATTATTTTATCGTATTTTGAAATATTTAACCGAATAAAATATTTTCATCAACTGCGTGTTTGCATGATTGTAAAACACTTGTTTACCGTCATGTTCAATCATATGGTTTAGATTCGTCAGCCGCCATTTTGAAGTTATGTTCTTTAGAAAGTTTTGTGAAAGTGGTGTGAATATTTTTGTAAGTGGAATAAAACGATAAATAAACTTTGTGTCCGTCCTCAAATAAATATATAAATAGTATTGGCCTAAATTACTGTGGTTAACTATCACATTAATATATTACCATCTGTTTTCATTACAGTCATCCAAAGTGATAGATGTCAGCTGTTGGCGTAGTGATATATTAGAGATTACTTCTAGTAACATTTCGAGCAGTCATCCAGCTAAACTTAGCTAGTGAATGAATTATACGTGAGGTTTTTCCCCCTTATTTTAGACCTCCTGCCTCTCCCAACGTAAGGAATAGTAAAAATTTTCGTTACCCCCACCCACTCTATATTACGTAATTTTTTTACGATTTCGTATATTATATTATTTTAATCGTTTGATTATTTTTAGACATAGAGATTATAAAACGAGTGATATGAAATTCTATAATACTTTAATTGCAATAAAATTAGGTGTGACACATCATAAGTAAATAAAATGAGTGAAATTTTATAATTAATATATTTATTTTCTGAAAATTTTTTGTTTGGATTTTTTTTACGTAAGATTTATTTGGATGGCCCCATCCCCCTTCATAATAAAACGTAAGTAAATGCTTGCCCCCCCTGACCCGCCCCTCCAAAAAACCTTACGTAACTTAAGGATGGACCCTTGTAGAGAACGAATTACTAGGGGGATAATTTTGCTACAGATTCAAACTGATATGACACTGAACCTATATAACCTATTGCATCATTGATGGTCTTTGAACATATCCGGTGGAATATGTAAACTCCATTCACGGTAGGAATTTATCTCTGAAATGTCTTTTTTCCTACCAATATCCTACTATATAGTAGATTTCTGGTAGGGAAAAAGGCCTTTCAGAAAACAATTCCTACGGTGAACAGACTTTATGTGTAACCGTTCGAGTAAAGTTCTCCCTCTATATTATACCAATCCAGTTCTCAATTAGTTTGAATTATTGAAATCAAGCAATAGTATAAAAAGGACAAGTCCAACTGGGTTAGCCTAGTCTAAGGATATGAAACAAGTTTGGTGGCGTGACTTCTATCGTCGAAGGTCGAGGACGGGACGTCGTTAGCCTATGACGGAAACAAGACACGGATATCGGTGGTCTTGCTAAACGACTTCTTGGAAACTTATTTTATTTTTAATTATTCGATTTACTCTTCTCCACGGCGTAGTTAGCTAACGCGCTTCTCGTTTTGAGTTCGACTGCCGAGGATGGGGAGATTGAGGTTCGAATCTCAGTCGGGTGAACTGGGAGGAGTTTTTGTCTAAACGGTTTTCCACTCTCCCTCCACGCAAATGCGGGTTCACTTCCTCTAATTTAACCTTCACAATTCTTAATCCTTTAGCGTAATTAGTACTTAAGCGTATAAACCGAACGGGTAGTAAGACGTGGTGCTAAAAATAAATAAACAATTATTCGATTTGTCGTATATACGTTTGAAATAGCTAATTATTTATTAAGTACGTGGTTTATTATTTGCTTGACAAGTTCATACTCTTAGGGGTGTTGAGGTCTTGGAACCTTTATTTTTACAGAAATTGAACTGTTGGCTCCAAATAACAGATTCTGGCTGTGTTATAATTTCAAAAAAATATTTTTTAAATTTTTAACATCTTTTTAATTTGATCAAATTAACGTTTTAATTAAAGAAATTAGATTAGTAGGTATCTCAAAAACAATTAATTTTAAGTAGATTATATTTTGTAATTGTCATAATGACTTGCTACAGATGATCTTGTAAAGATTACAATATGATCGCCTTATTACTTTATAAAATATTTAATATTTATTATTACATTTAAAAATTATATTTGTATATATATCCCTTTGTAATGAATTATTTTATTTTGGTCTTACTATTTACAATTTTTAAATTAATTTCAAACATATGGCGAATCAGTTCAGAGCCGTTAGGTACTTGATTTTGGCCTCTACGAGGAAGTTTTTTTTAATACCTACTTTACAAACTTATGCTGTCCACAGCTTTGAATCATTGCCTCGGTTAATGCACTTTTAAGGGCAATAGCTGTTTACCTTGACTATAATTTAACGAACTCTTACAGGATGTTTGTGTATAGTCTCCTCCCCCCTCCCCCATCCACCCCTTCCGCCGGAAAACTCCAAATTTTCATTCTCTCAACAATCTCTTTTTCTTACTGAGGCTTACTCACCCAAAAGTATCAGCCATATTATTAATATATCTGTCAGTCTGTCCAGTGACAGCTTGGAATAGGGACTGGGGAGTGGAGGGCATGTCATTTAGTAACTGAGAGGAGAGCATTGATATGCATCACCCGGGCCACCCAACTTTTAGCCGGTTTTTGAAACCACCAATCGTTTGTGCTACGTTAGTGCTGGTCAGTGCTCGATTTTAATCGTTAGCGTTGTAAATTTAAGGCACTAACTTACGATTTCTTATGAGTGGCTAGGAAGATATCTCTTGGCCACCCGGTATAAGAAACAATAGAGGTATCAATTTTTTTTAAATGCCCATCGTTTGTGCTACGTTAGTGCGGGTTAGTTCTCGATTTTCATCGTAGTTAATTAACCCCATGCCCTTATTTTCTTGACCTTTGTAAATAAGCCAGTTTTTACTACCTGGAAACCTGCAAACACCATGTTTTTCCCTGATGAATAACTATAACATATCACTTCTTTATATTTACTGGACTGTTGTGAAGCTATTTTCCCTGGTGAGGTGGAATCACGTCTGCACTGTATTTATTGTGAATACAGCACTTTAAATACTATTTTGGTCACACTACTTGATCAGACCCTTATACCATTAATATTTGCTAATATAACATGGTTATACATAGTTTTTTTTAACCTAAATAATCAATCTTTCAATTACACTTTATGTAGGCTGGAGATTGATCCAACTTAAAATTGATTTTTGATTTTATGTTTGGTGAAGTGAGTTTAAAGGTTAACGATTAATTGGATTAATTGATAGAAACATTTATCGTTAATAACAGTAGTTTCTGACAATGTTTTAAATTCGAAACATAAAATTAATACTAACCAAGCATTTAAAGTTTTAATTGACATATTTAATTTAATTGGTTTCAGAAAATTATTAACTGTGAGCTCTAGATTTTTGTGTGTGACATATTAACTTGCTACAGGTGAACTTGTAATGATTGGAATGAGATTGTACACACAAATTTTGAACAATCAAACATTGATTATTACAAAGAAACGTGTCTTTTTGAGAGTGTTTATATGTGTTAATTTAATTTTTATCTTGTTACATAAATAATATAATTTTTAAATTATAAAGGTTTTGTATAACACCATAAACCATTAATTCGTAAATTCAAATACTTTTGTCTGATACGTACATACTTTGGAATTAAGTTAAGAATGCGTTTTTTATAGACTATTATATAAAAAAGTTTTTTTTTCTAATTTTATTCTGTTGGCAATAAATATAATATGACAAGGTATTTTTCCAATTCTTATTTATCTGCACATATTATTTTAATGCAGGCATACATGTTTTGTACAAGTATAGACTTTGGGGGACAGCAATACTGCCCACCCCCTTCATCCTTTCACAATCAGGGTATTGACCTAGTGTGGCCCATGTATAAATATGGATCTTGTTTGAACACTTTTAATATTTACCGTTGCTTTCTAAAATATTCATATTGATTTTATTATAGTGGTTGGACGTTTTTTGAATTTATTATTTTTATTATGTATTTATCATATAGTAAAACCATAGAAAAAAATATTGTTTATGTATATTACTAAAAAATTACAAATATTGCTAATGTGGTACTTAATGATTATTATATTATTATTATTAGCACCGCGTCTTACTACCCGTTCGGGTTATACGCACTTACGCTAATGTGTAATAGTAGGGTGATTGTGAGATGAAATGGAGGACCTACAGTTTAACGTGGAACCCGAACCACGGTGGAGGCCTGGCATTCCCCACATTCACAAGATGTCTTGTCAGAGGTGAAGGAAGGGTTTGGTAATTAGATAGATCTGTACCGGGACCAAGGATTGAACCCCGGGCCCCCAGAACAGAAGTCCAAAACCTTACCTCTAGACCACCAGGTCACCTATATGTTTATTATACTAATTATAATTATTTAGGCATTATTATTATATTTGTATTTATTACCGTTTATAGAATCATTAGTTTGTGTATGAGTTTTATTTTAAAAACAAATATTGATAATGTCAGAGTTTAAGAAGCAATATTTCAGGAATGAGTTCTAAGCCCAGTGCTTCTTGATTGAAATTTGTTCGTTGTCAGTTCTGCAGATTAGGCTTAGGGTGTGAAGGCCAGCTGGTTATGCCGATGGTGTTTTATTCTTAAATAGTGTTTTACTCCCCCTCTCCATAAGCGCGGGTACATCTGATCTCAACTCTAACTGTATTCAACCTGGGAAACGCAAATACATGGTAAGGGGCTCGTTAATTAATTAATTAAAAACTAATAAAAACTTCTTTTAGCACTGCCTGATACTACCCGTTAGGACTATACGCCCATATACTAACTACACCAATGGTCTAGGTGTTATAAAGGTTTAATTGAGATTAAGTGCACCCGAATTTGCGTGGAAGGAGAGTGGATAACCATTTATTAAACCCACTCTCAGTGCATCCGACCGTGATTAAGCCCCGATCTCCCCGTCTTCAGCAGTCTAGTCCAACACGTGAATAGCGCGTTAGATCACGCAGCCACCACAGCGGGTAATTAAAACTTATCATTTAATACACTATTTTGGGTGTAATTTATTTTAAATGTACTGTATATTATAGAATATATTATATAACATGCTTAAACCACCAAAAACTTGGAGGGCTACCAAGTTGAAGATAAATTTATTATATCTAAGTGTACGCAAATAATAAAAGGTTGAACACGTTTGGTGCAAATAAGCGAGTAGCCCAAACTGGTAGTAGGATGTCGAGCACAAATAAATACAACATAGACGGCCTGAAACCACAAATACAGTACCGCTTTCATAAAAAGGACCACTAAGAGCGTATGCATCATAGCAGACCCAACTCAGCCCCCGGCTCGCACGAGATATGGGAGTAGAAGGGAAAAGAAAACATCTACGTTATGCCAGAAATGTGTCCAGTGCATTCGTATTTGAATGATGACTCGAAATTTTCAGCTGTGATGATGGGGGATAAAGCGACAAAGTTTCTTGTTAATAACTACAGTATATCCCTGTTATGACAAAATGCATATTAGTGCACAGTGCTTATCTGTGAAGCCATTATAAAATGGTAAAAAACAACTTTTTAAATGCAGTTTTTATCCAAATATCATTTACTATTTCAACAATGTTCTGTATTAAGAGCTTCTATTAACTCTCTATATCCATTAATGTATAATCAGAAATGATCCACGTGCAATAGTGTTTGTGCAAATTTACTATTTTTAGCTGACGGTATTACAGAGTTGATTGGCATATGATGCACACCAACTTTTTTTTTTTGCGGCAAACACTGATAACATTTCAAAATATTACTAGTGTTATGTTTTAGGTATTGGTAGTATTTATTAAAGTTGACAGCTGTAGATAAGATTACCTAAATGATAACGTCGCGTCTGGGCTCCATCAATCTTTAGCTCAGTTTGCGGGAAGTACTAATGCACCGTTTCCAGGGGATGCCCGAAAGTACCAATCGTACCTGCTTTTCGTGGAGCCTCTTTCTATGTCCCGATAAGGTAAGAATATGATGATGATGTTAGTGAATTTGACGGTGTGAAACAAGTGAAGATTTTAACCAAAATGCCTAGGTAACCAAACACTGGTGACCATGGGAATCGAACCCGGGACCTCCACCGGGGACTATTCCACGAGGTTGGTTGATAACATGACTTGACGTATAAATATACCGTATGCAAATAGATATTGTAACTATTCTGCCTATCAGCTTAAAGGCCATTTCTATGAAAATCGGACTGTTCACATAACGCCTTGAAGATCTCTACTTGTGTCTAAGGTTATATATCATTGGTTCGCGCCCCGCTCGGGTGACCTCCCCTCATCATCCACCTTATTCTACTCCCCCTTTTTTTTTTCCCAACCACCTTCAAACAGTGCGCGATGAGTCGATGCGCGCGTGCGCGTGGGTTTAGTGGCCGCGATGAGACGGGTTGACCTGGAGGAGGCAACAGTATCGAGTTCTTCCTTTCTTCTCCTCTCTTCTCCCCTTCCATCTATCACCCGCGTGTTGCAGTAGCCCTCAGGGTTGAGAGAGAGAGAGTAGAGAGAACATATCTACAAGACACCACAAATAGAGGTGAACACCAGAGAGACAAGTCCAGGACGAAACAATGCTGAAAGAAGCGAAGATCATGATAATATGTATATAAAAAAGAAGTTCCCCACGCGAGGCAAGCAGGCAGGCATCTAGTTGTGGTAACCATACCATTGTGTCTACCTGTTCATGTAGCCATTCAAGAGGCTGCAGAGGGGATTCATTCGTCTCTCCGACGTGTCCTAGTACGAAACACCTTAAGAGCCATCGTATCACGGCCGACTGACCGGGGGATATACGATCACGAACGGAAGCCAGGACCTTGGACCCAAGCTGGGTTCCCTATATTCTTCCCCCGAGAAACAAAGAAACTAGAATTTGGGAAATAGCTGTCTTCATTTTAAAATAATTATTTTGGTGTGTATATAACTTTCTCATATAGATACAACTCCTACGTTCTGGAACTGTACATGCAGGGAAATATCAACGGATTATTATTATTATTATTATTATTATTATTATTAAACCCTTCCTTCACCTCTGACAAGACATCTTGTGAATGTGAGGAATGCCAGGTCTCCACCGTGGTTCGGATCCCACGTTAAACTGTAGGTCCTCCATTTCATCTCACAATCACCCTACCATTACACATTAGCGTAAGTGCGTATAACCCGAACGGGTAGTAAGACGCGGTGCTAATAATAATAATAATAATAATAATATTATTATTATTATTATTATTATTAGCACCGCGAGTTACTATCCGTTTGGGTTATACGCTTTAAGTACTAACCACGCTAATGGATTAGGAATTGGGACGGTTGAATTAGTGGAAGAGAACCCGCATTTGGGTGGGGCGAGAGTGGAAAACCATTTAGGAAAAACCTCCCCCAGTTCACCCGACCGAGATTCGAACCTCTATCTACCCGTCCTCAGCAGTCGAGCTCAACACGACAAGCGCGTTAGCCAACTACGCCACCGAGGCGGATCATACAATTATACAGACAATTATACATAAATTAAGTTTTTAATATGCAATCTTCATCACGATAATTTATCAAGTTAAAATTTAACATTATTATCAATTAAATTATCATGTAAGATAATACGAGTATGTACAAAACATTCTATATACTTGCAAATTATTGACATGACTAATTTTATAGTCCATGTTGCATTTATATTTAAGAAACTAGCAGTAATCTCCCATCATGAGTATATTCCAACAAACCGTCGTGGACATGTCTTGATGAAAGCCTATTCCTTGCGGCCACTCTCAGCTGCCAAACTATCAGAAAAAAAAAAACCAAATGTGATTGTAGAAAATGAATTTTCATAGACACTCGACATCCCGTATATTTATAGCATTGAAGCAAAGTCTACTCCAAAGATTCATAATTGTCTTTTCTTTCTTGTTTCCAAGAAATCCATGCATAACAGCTTTAGAGTTCAGTAGCCTGCAACCCCATCACCAATACATCATTTTTCAGAAGTTTCCTTATTTGGGGACTAATGAAAATTCCTTCTTTCAGTTTAGCCTTTGTTAGTAAAAAAAACTTCTGCAAGTTGGGTGAATCCCCTTCCTATTTTTTATCTAAGGCATTAACGAAATTATTCATTGAACCAAGCTTTATATGTATTAAAGGTGGAAGAAGAACCTTTTCTGGTTCAACCAGTAGAACATATTTGTATCACTTCTTCCGGCTACATATTAGCTTCTCTTTCCCCATTGCTGCACAGTGTAATGCTTTCCAGTTGCCTGACTGCCCCAAAAACGTAGAAAACAATAATATGTTGTGAAGCCTTTCTGTTGACCTGTAAGTATTAAAATAAACTTAAGATCACCACAAACATGCCCAGAATAGTCTTTGTACTTTACTGCAACCAAAATATACAAAATCTACTTACTTTCATGCCTTCCATTCAAGCCAGTGACATAAATTAGAGGAACTAATAGATTATTTATTTACAATTTATAAGAATGGATGGTTTTAATTTTATTTTCTGTTTTATATATACCGTATATCAATTATTTTTATAATAGTTTTTTTTAACATTAGGGGCTTGTGAAGGCTCTTTAGGCTATCAATTTTTGTTTCAGTGATTCGTACTCATGGTGATGATAATTTTCAGTCTTTTAGTGTTTTTTTTATTACTTTAAGTTTAATGAAACATTTTTTGTGATTGGTTCAAATAATAATATATACATAAAACATTGATAACTTATTAACGTTATGTATATTTTTTTGTTGGTGCTAAATGAACAATATGATGTAATTGATCTAATGAAAGATATAGATTCTAAATCAACTTGACAAATAGTTCTAACCCGTTTTGTTTAGTCGATAGTGTGTCGCTTACAGCAGTAGGCTCAGAGGAAAAGGTGTATGTTTCGTCTCGTCTAAATCACCAATGGTGGGGATATCAGAGTTCGAAACCCAAGTAGGTGTGTTGAGGTATTTAATCCTGTGAAATTTCCCACTCTTCTTTAGCGTGAAAATGAGAACCCTTTATACAAGTACTAGATAACTTTCCTCAAACATACCCTATTAGTGTGACTATACGGAATAACGAGGACGGTTGGTGACACGAGATAGGAGGATAGTGTGTCAGTATCAACGTGGCTTAAACACCTTCATAGGGTGAAACAATATTCCCACATACACGTAGCCTCCAAGCGATCACATGTTCAGGACCTGCAGTCTTTTCCGCATCAACCTCCAAATCTTAACATTCAAACTTTTACGCACTAACACATATACTATAAATATTTCCCCCTTTTACTACATAACCCCCTGATCTTAGCATTTAAAGGTCCCACGCTTTCTTATCAACTTTAAATATTCCCTCCCTTTTTAACATAACCTCACTTACTCATCTGTTTACAAGGCGGCATTTTCTTAGAAAAGCGCGCCGCATTTTAAATCTTCCGTTCTTTAAGCTCTGAACAGCAAGGAAGACTTTAGTTGACCAAAAGGCGAATTAAAACGAATACTCAATACCAACGCCGTAGCCAGTCAATCATTTCAGGGGGTGTTTGGTGTGCACATCCCCCAATTGCGGAAGGGTAGACAAAAGATTCGAAATAATAAATAGTTCTAGAGGCTATATTAATTTTTTTTTATGGCAACAAAAACCCCTAACTGCTGGAGGCTAGGGAAAAACTCTAAATATTAAACACCTCTAAAAGCTCTCTGAAGTGCTTTTTATGGTAACACAGCCCCCTAATTTGTACTTATACCTTAATTTTGATATTATTTGAATCATAAATACAGCCATATATATCTTGTTCATAAAATTTCAGGGGGCGGGGGTTTGAACCCCCATAGCCCCCCTCTGACTACGGCCTTGCTCAATACAGTGAAATCGCTTAATATCGGGCACCTTCTAGGATAAAAAAAAAAGGTCGGTTACTAAGGGTTGTTCGTTATTTGGAAAAATTTATTTATTTAAATTATACTTCTTGAACACAGCTTAATATATGAACCAATATATTGTGACTATTTTTTAGAACAATCTGAAAATTACTGTACTCTGCAGTATATCGTGTGCAGGATCATTATTATAACCAATATATAAATATTGTACTTGGCTTACCGTAAAAATTGCAAAACAATACGCCAATGAAGTGAAATATGAACAATATACCTTCTGTAATAATTTATCTGCGCATGAACACAAACCAAACGGCTGGAACAACTCCCGCCGATGGCTTGGAAGGGGTGGGGGGTATGACTTTGAAGTATAATTTATTCTACGCAGGTATTTTGGAAACTTTCACATGAGGGGGATGGTAGGACTGCTCACACTTCATGCGAGAAAGTGACATTACCGACATTCCTACAGTAAAATAATTTATATGTACTGGTGTTTCTAATTTTTTGTCCGCTATTTAGAGATTATTATTAATAAATATGTGTATTTAAAAAGATTTGTTTCCGTTATTGAGAAAGTCCGCTATTAGAAGGTTGTTTCACTGCAATAGCCAATGCTATTTGGCCGGGGAAATTTAAACTGTCCGCTATAAAAGAAGACTCCGCGGCTTAGAGGTGTCCGTTAAGGAAGAATTAATTATATAATCCACTACGAGGACGTTTCGAGTGCTCTAAGAAATTAACAACAGTTTTCACGACGTTACACGTACAGTCTCAAGTATAAGGAAATAAAGATAAGACTCTACTTGTAAGCTCCAGGATAGATATATTCCTCATCGGAGTGTCAGCGACCTCTATTGCACGCGTATCCGAGCAAAGGTAACAAACTGTTTCATCAACCGAGCAACCTGTGTGTGTGTGTGTGTGTGTGTGTGTGTGTGTGTGTGTGTGTGGGAGGGAGCTAACAGAGGTGGGAGGAGGGGGTGAAAACAACATCACATACCGAAGGCACAAAAATTGGCTGGGGCGTTCCGTTCACTCATAGGTTTACCTCTTAACCCCTCCTCTCCTCGCTTCACCCTTTCCTCCTCATCTTCGCAAAGAAGAAAAAAATATTGATAAAAAATAAACGCCATAATAATACATAAAAAAATAGTTGGTCATCGGTCACGTTTTTCTATATAAAAAAATATATGCATATCTTTCCACTCCTCTTAGTTTTAAATGAGAATATTTCCTTCCTTCTTCCTTTATTCTTTTTATGAATCTCCCGCTCTTAATCTCTCCACCTGAGTTTCTAAAAAAAAAGAAGTTTGTTTTAAAGTGGGAGTCCAGTAAAAACGAGCTAAGGGCAGTATTTTTGCAATTTTTATATCAAAACCTTTTGTTGACTATTTGTCAAGAGTGTCCTGGAATTTAATGACAACTTTTTTTTCTCTTCATTTAAAAAGTTTATCATCTAATGCCGCTACAGACAGACAGACAGACAGACAAACAAACTGTTCATTTTATTAATATGCATAATATAGAATAAAACCATTTACTTTGATCTCAGAACTTCAATGTTCAGATACAGAGGTTCCCAACGTGGGGTACGCGACAGGAAGTTTGGGGCTACGTGAAAATATTCGAATAATGGTGGAAAGAGCCACATTGGCCGGCAGTGTAAGACGAAATCTCAGTCAAAATATATGAAAGTTATTATTATTATTATTATTATTATTATTATTAGCAGCGCGTCTTACTACCCGTTCGGGTTATACGCACTTACGCTAATGTGTAATGGTAGGGTGATTGTGAGATGAAATGAAGGACCTACAGTTTAACGTGGAATCCGAACCACGGTGGAGGCCTGGCATTCCTCACATTCACAAGATGTCTTGTCAGAGGTGAAGGAAGGGTTTGGTAATCAGATAAATCTTTGCCGCGACCGAGGATTGAACCCCAGCCGCCAGCATAAAAGTCTGACACCTTACCCCTAGACCGCCAGGTCACCGTTATGAAAGTTATTCAATGGTATGTCGAGAGGTGGTTTGGGTTTTCTTCTATATTTGTCCTTTAGAAAATAATTTAAATTTCAAACATAAGATAGTTTTATAGTTATTAATTAGTAAATAAATTAAATGTGTTAGTTTTTATTGTAAGTTTTGCTCTTTTTTGAATGTAAAAATATATATATTTCATCTTATTACTACACTATTTTTTAATCTCATTATTAGACCATTACTTTTAGTTCAAGCAAATAAATAAGAAATAACTACTATGCTTAATGTAGTTATTAAACATTTTGCTAAAATTAAAGGGACCATTTATGGAAATGGGCTTCCAAAAGGTACAAAAGTGAAAAAAAGGTTGAGTACCGCTGTTCTGATAGATCCTTATCTGACAGTTACAAAAGTTACTATATTTTATTTCACGTAAAGTTATCTGTAGCTAGCTGCCACTTTTGAAAGACAGTACCAGATACTATAAAATATCACTAATCATAAGTAATATTTGATCAATCTGGACCACATAATAAAATGTTATTTACTTCAAGAATTCTCTATATGTCAAGGTAACGATATATATATATATATATATAAATCACCCTGAAATTGAATACGTCTGTCAGAAGCTTGTCTTTCTCCCTCCACCTTTTTTTTTTGCCCGATTTATGACATACTTGGGGTTATTGGAGCAAAAGAGGGGAAGTGGGGGAAGTGAGGTTCGAACACCTCCCTGCAATATTCAGCGGTATCGATTTATTTGGTTTCACGCAAGTCTACGGGTAAGGGAGGAGGCAGAGGGTTATATTGCTTCACTCGGCTGCCATACAAAACAACAGATTGAGTGGGTTAGGGAGGGGAGGAAAGATGGGTGGGGGGTGATTTATACACGAGGAAAATATTCCGCCAATTGGAAAAAATGTTCATGTTCGTCCTCGTTGGGCCGAGTAATTAGAGAAACTTTGACTATCAAGAAGTCCTAAATAATACTAATTAAAAACTTTATTTATTGCTTGTATTACCAAGGCTACTAACAGCTTTAACCAAGGGGTATGGATTAGTAGGATAGCTTAGAAAAAGTAAAAACTAAATAACCGTGGAGATAGTATGAAAAAAAAACCCGAGAGGGATACATTCTGATAGCAAAATAACCCCCTTAGTGTGGTGCAATATGTTTTTTCGTGCATACTGTTTGTTAAAAGTAAACTTTCACCTGATTATGAATTTACTTACCTTAAGGTAATATAGAAATTAATTTGGAATTTTTACAATAATCTAATATGGCATCCAGTTCACAATAAAAAACGGCTTCGATGAATATAATTAAGGTCAAAAGTTAATTACAAAATCATTATTAATTAAGTTTATAATAGCGTCAGCACAAGATTTCAGAACAAATTTATTTTAATGCTTATTAAAAAAATACATATAAAACAGAATATTAGTGAAAATAATTAAACAATTTGTTAGCAATCAAATAACTAATCTAAAAAATGTCTTGGAAACCCTTTTGCCCTTATCACTATCCTAACTTAAATGATTGTTGAAGGGATTGGTATTCCATTCACCGTAGGAATTGACTTCTGAAAGGCCTTTTTCCCTACCATAAATCTACTATATAGTAGGATATTGGTAGGTAAAAAGACCTTTCAGAGAGTAATTCCTACCGTGAATGGAATATATATTCATTCCTTACACAAGAAACACAGTTCTATACAGGGTATGCTACTTTTCCGACAATAACATTTGGCTGAGTGACAGCCCGTTTTACAAGAACACTTGAGAAGACTGGGGATTGCTTCCGGCGCTGGGGAGTTCGAGCTTCTCACTGGAAGAAGTGCATTGTCGTCAATTCTCTACCATCCTAAGTTTACAGGGACTGGGGGACTTTGGTGACAAGCTGTATTCCAGATCTTAGTAATATAATGTGCCCTGTGAATATGTGGTAATAAAGCGCCCATGTTTGGGGGCAGTTTTTCACCCTCACATTGACTATTTGAGTACAAGTATCAGCGATGATTATTTACATTTAGTTGAGTCTTTGATTTATAAAGATGACACACAAACTTATCTAGTCCTCTCGCTGTGTCTTCATTCGGCATATCGAGTTTTCCAAGGCATGTAAAAGCTTGTAACATTTCATCATCAAATTCCATAAAAACTTTAAAGGAGAGTTAATTGATTCTTCCAGCAACCTTTCCAGACATATCAGGAAGGAATCCTAATAGAGATTCTGATTTTGTACGGCCAAGCTTATGATACACA
This sequence comes from Timema californicum, assembly GCA_902141385.1. Taxonomy (NCBI): domain Eukaryota; kingdom Metazoa; phylum Arthropoda; class Insecta; order Phasmatodea; family Timematidae; genus Timema; species Timema californicum. The sequence continues at coordinate 64,186 of CABFOW010002529.1, read as the reverse complement.
TCTTTGATAGCAATAGATATTTGTTTGACCCCTTGTATGATGATAAATACTATTTGACTGGGAAGTTGAGGATACCAGTATATCAAAAGCAGGAAAACATTGGTATTTGGAGACTGTATTACGACATCAGATCTTTTTTGTAGTGAAAGAGCATGTAATATGAGCAGCGTATCGGTTTCTTCATATTAATGTGTAATAAAATCGTTGGGTATTCTTGCATTTTCTTCTGTATGCGTTCCAAATATCACATATAACATTAAAGGCGATTCCCAGTATTAGTACTGTGATGTATAGTAGCCCCATGGCTTCTTTGGTGCTGACTGACAGCTCACAGCTGACTTCTGACAATCAACATTTAGGTATATACCTAAATTTTGACCGTCAAAAGTGACAGATGCTAAACACATGTTTTTGCAGATCATCTGGTTCAGCGTAGGGATACGTAATTTGGTCTGGTAACTTTTTAAAGCTGTCAACTGTCAGCTGTGAGCTGTCAGTCATCATTAAAGAAGCCATGGGGCTACTGTAGCAGCTTTAAAGCGAGGTATTCAATTAGTTCAGATTTTGTTCCGATATCAGCTAGAAAATCTTTCAAAGAAACATTGTGAATTACAGTGTCATATGTGATGTGATAGTATGTAGAATTTCCTTTATTCTTCTAGTTCTCATTTCTTGTTTCCGACTGTCCTGCAAATATCTGTCAAATACCAGCCTAATTTCATCATACTATTTGACAATATTGGCAATTATCTCCAAGAAAACTTCTGCAAAGACTTTACATGTTTTAATTTTATGAGTTTTTATTGTTGAATTAACAAGAGCCATTCCATCATTTATTACAACTTTTTCACTGCTACAGTTAGACAACACAGAAAGATGTGCCCTCTGTAACTTCAAATGTTTTGCACAGAGCTTCTATCTGGCTTAGAACCTTAGCTTTATCATGTGCCAATTAAAGTGTTCCACCAGCAGCAAATAAAGACCGTGGAATGATCCCAAACTCAACACTCTCACTCTAGGTCAAAACAAATAATAAGCCCATATCAACACACACTCTCACTCTAATTCAAAATAAATAATAAGCGTCTATTAACACACAATCGCACTCTAAGAAAAAAAAAAAGCGTCTATCAACACACACTCTAATTCTAAGCCAAATCAAATAATAAGCGTCTATCAACACACACTCTAATTCTAAGCTAAAATAAATAATAAACGTCGATTAACACAAGGTTGCATGGCCATCCCCACCTTGGAAAAACCAATTTACTAATTGCTTGTATGAGTCCTATATGCTCGTTATTATCAAAAGGTAATGCCCAGCTCCTTTCCCCCCATTTCCTGAAGTAATCATACCAAGAGTTTAAAAAAAAAAAATTTAGTTTCACTATTAATTTTATTTGTACTATTTACTGAAGCAGTGACCGTAAGAGTCCGGCCACTCTAGCTAATTTAGATCAGGAAGAAAAGGGTTCAATTCATATCTAATGCGCTAAGGTGAGCTTTTTGCATTTAGGTTAGTGTCGGGCTTTTAGTTTTCAACTTTAGACAAATAACAGTAGGTTTGTTTCTATTTATCTTTCTTTTCTCCGACCAATTACATTAATAAGTCAAAATAAAAGATTATTTTTTATTATTTTGATTAAAAACTCAATAATTCCACAGACAAATTAGGTTTGTTATTTAAAATATTATACACAATGTGGCATAAGTCATAGCGAGAAAAGCTAAGTGTTTTCATGGATAATAATTTATTTCGGTAAAATAAATCAAATTTTGCTACATTAGAGAGTTGAATTTTTCTACACATAATAATATCTACAATACATAGCACCACTTCTTACTGCCCGTTCGGGTTATACGCTTAAGCTCTAATTACGGTTATGGGTTAGGAATTGGGAAGATTGAATATAGAGGAAGTGAACCTGCATTTGCGTGAAAAGCCATTTAGGAAATCTCCCCTACAGTTCTCCCGAGCGAGATTTGAACTTCGATCCCCCGTCCTCGGCAGTACAGCTCTACACTAAGCCAGCGCGTTATCTTATTACGCCATCGAGGCGGGTAATAATCTCTATAGTTCTTAGAATATTTCTCATGAGCATATTATCTGAGAAAAGCTTCTTGAACGAAGAAGACAAATTATAATCAAATTCTAGGACATCCTTGACAGATATTCAAAAACTGTTTGTGTCACCACTTGAAGTAAATTTAACTATGTTTCTACTGGAGCAATATTTGATATGTTCGCAGGATTTTATATATATATATATATATATATATATATATATAAGCTAATTACGAAATGGTTTATTTAACAACAATTTAACTGTGAAATTAAATATTATAGTGTATTATATCATTTAATATTCTAAAACGTGTTTAGAACTGTTCTATACTAGCATCATAACAACTGCATGGTGTAGGTTGACTGAAGTAATAACCGTCCAGCTCATTTAATATGGGGATGGGAAGGTCGGGATTCGAACTAGCCTTTTTAAGAATAGTTCCGTAAATAGCGCGAATGGATTTTTATTTTCTTTGATATTTTTATTACTCTGTTGTTGTCCAATTGTACTGTGTCTTACTACCCATCCATCCGCATGTAATTACAATAGTAAATTATTAATGTGTAGGGTAAAAATTAGAGAAAAAGTACCACAATATGTGTGAAAGGTAGGATAAAAAATAAATGGTATGGTACACCGAACATACTTTTTTCTTTATTTTAAAATAGAGACATTTACTGGGAAAAAAATATATCTTTGTTGCAGAAATCCTCAACCAAAGATCACAGTGGAAATCATATTCACTGTTACAGAAACATTGAGAAAAACGGAACATCTCTGGTCACCAAAGAGTATAAAAATCAATTTCACATTTCTAAGACCTGAATTTAAAAAATAATTTCTTATAGCTCAGAAACTATTGGTTTTATAAAATGTATTCCAAATTTAAAAAAATGGTATATTCAATATTTCTACCATTTTACAGTCGTAAATTATTTCCTATATCTAATAGTTGGAGGGATAGGATCAAAATTGGAAACTTCTGCTTGTGTTAAGTACTCTAAAAATTATTTTCAGGTACAAATTACGGTTGATAGTTTGGTTTTTAATGGTAATCAGTGCCTATATACAAAATTTAATCTAAATAGCTAGAACTAATTTTGAGAATATAAATTATTTTTCTCTTTTTGTCCTTCAGGAACCTACCCTTAAATTTAAGGCTAGCTATCTAACTAAAAAAAAACCCTCGGGATGAAAACTATGACAATCCCACTATACCAAATTTTAGCCCTATCGATAAAATTGTTTCGGTTCTAACCCAAAGTACAGACAGACAGATGACATCACGTAAACAATATGTTCATCTTAAGGGGGTCATGAAACCTCGACATTTATCATAATCTCGAGTTGGACTTATTTGACGATCACAACATTTCTTTCTCCGAGGGGTCAAGAAAAAGAAAGAAAACGCCTTCACTACATCCGGGCCGGCACTAAGGCCCTGACCTGCACCGTCAACCTGTGAACAAGACTAAACGAGACGTATGCCCTTGTCAGCATGCCCATCAATGCGGGTAATATCGTGGTTACTAAAGAATCATGATACGGGAGTAAAAATGAGTAGGGTATACTAGAGGGCGTGAGCCCGCATTTCCGTTAAGAGTGGGGTAGGAAAACCACAGAGATAAAATCAATTGTGAAAGCAGCTTCATTTCCCCAGTGAACATAAAAAAAAAAGATAACAATCTCAACCTCTACATCAGCGGTTACTCAGTCTTTTGTGAACTTGACGCTTTAGACCGTGGGAACACCAGTTCGAACATCTGAGCAGTTTATGGCGAGATAGCCTTACCCTCCTGTTGTTGGGAACTGGACGCCTTAGACCGTGTGAACACCAGTTTGAACATCTGAACAGCTTATGGCGAGATAGCCTTACACTCCTGTTGTTGGGAACTGGACGCCTTAGACCGTGTGGACACCAGTTCGAACATCTGAACAGTTTATGGCGAGATAGCCTTACACTCCTGTTGTTGGGAACTGGACGCCTTAGACCGTGTGAACACCAGTTTGAACATCTGAACAGTTTATGGCGAGATAGCCTTACACTCCTGTTGTTGGGAACTGGACGCCTTAGACCGCGTGAACACCAGTTTGAACATCTGAACAGTTTATGGCGAGATAGCCTTACACTCCTGTTGTTGGGAACTGGACACCTTAGACCATGGGAACACCAGTTAGAACGTCTGAACAGTTTATGGCGAGATAGCCTTACACTCCTGTTGTTGTGAACTGGGTGCCTCAGACCGTGTGATCACCAGTTTGAGAGTCTGAACAGTTTGTGACGAGGCTGTCTGTCTGGCCCTATGATGGCGTCTCCTCCGACAAGCGCCACGCAAGCATGAAGAAGATGAGTTTGCGATGCTGAACTTCAAATTAAGGCAGCCCATTTATAAATCTAACAATAACAAGGAGTCACACTGACAACTTCGCTGATCAATCGTGAACAATGCCATGATATCACTGCTGACTTCGTATAGAGGCTTGTCATGAACATTCCTATATATAATTATAATTATACAACAATAATTATAGTAAGATTTTGATAATAATAACCTTCGAATAAATACAAACTTTTTTTCTATGCAACCAACATTGATAACATTTCACTATTTTATTAGTGTTTTTTTCACTGGGTGTTGATTTTTTCCCCCACCGTGTCTTACTTCCCGTTCGGGCTATGCACATATGTACTAATTAATCTAATGGGTTAGGGATGTGGAAGGTTGAATTTAGTGGAAGTGTATCCATATTTTTGGGGAGAGAGAGTGTGGGAAAGGATATAAGAAAATCACCCTCTCTACATCCAAGCGAGAACGAACCATGATCCAATCTATTATATTATGATATTAACACCTTAGAAAATGCACCCACCAAAGAGGGCTATTATTATTATTATTATTATTATTATTATTATTATTATTATTAACAAAATTATGTTTACTCGCCTTATGATTATCTATTGAACGAGCTGAGCTGTATTCAATTTATTATTGTCTACTGAGAATGTGTATTCACTTTATGATTGTTTACTGAGCATATGTGTATTCACTTTATGATTGTCTACTGACCAATGTGTATTCATTCACCTTATGATTGTCTATTGAACGATGTTAATTCCCTTTATGATTGTCTACTGACAAATGTTCATCCACATTAATATTAATATTATATTTTTAACTAAACAAATGTTTATTCCCCTTATGATTGTCTACTGACCAATGTGTATTAACTTTATGATTGAATAGTAAACGATGTTTATTCCTTTTATGATTGTCTATTGAACAATGTTTATTCCTCTTATGATTAACTAGTGACCAATGTTTATTCACCTTATGATTGTTAACTAAACGATGTTTATTCCCCTTACAATTGTCCATCAGACGATGTCTATTCCTTTTCTGATTGTATACTGACCAACGTATATTCCCTTTATGATTGTCTACTGACCAATGATTATTCTCTTTATGATTGTTAACCAAACTATGTTTATTCCCTTTCTGATTGTATACTGACCAACGTATATTCCCTTTATGATTGTCTACTGACCAATGATTATTCTCTTTATGATTGTTAACCAAACTATGTTTATTCCCTTTCTGATTGGATACTGACCAACGTATATTCCCTTATTATTGTCTAATGGCCCATGTTTATCCCCCTCATGATTGTCTTTTGAGCTATGTCTATTCTACTTACGACTGTCTGTCAGACGATGTCTACTCACCTTATGATTGTCTACTGACTAATACTAATTTTCTTTATGATTTCTCATGAATTGTGTTCCGAAATCAACATATCTTTGATCTACTTTCACTGCTGAAAGAAAGAATGGGCTAAAATTTCACAATTCAACCTGTTGGGGTCTATGAGATTACCTTTAACACTTTTATAGTGCTAGCCTGCAAACAATTATTTTGTTATAGTGTTTATTAGCATCATCAAAAAATGCACGAGAGGAAGTGTTCGCATCTTTTTGCTATTTCTTAATACACTACATTGACACACACACAGAAATAATTCTAGTTTTATCCTATATGACAATCATGAAAAAAAATTGCTAAAAAAATTCACTTCTTGATTACTGGTTTGTATAGCCATAGGCCCACTGTCCAATTAACAGAACAGATTTAATCAAATTAAAATGCAATTAGAGTCATGCATAAAATAATATTTTTAGGTCCATACAATAACAAAAATAATGGAGAATTTGGAGAAAAAAAAATTAGCCAGGATTTCAATTATAATGCCAGTTAATTAACTACACGGCTAAATATATAGCAATTTTCTATTAATAATTATCGTTTGGGTTAACCTCTCCAGGTCACACGAAATAATAATAATAATGTTAATAATAACAACAATACTAATAATGATAATTTATAATTGAGACATAGCACATTACTATTTTATAATGTATCCAATACTTTGTTGCTAAATTATAACTAGATAGGACTTGTGTTTTCTCACTTGCTAACAAAGTATTATAGTAATTGGACACAATCAGACATACTTACTCATATAGTCTATTGTAGTTTGGAACAGCATTTTTTATAGTTGGTTATCAGTAGATACCATTAAATAGGTTTCCTTAACAAACACAACCTCATTTTGTTAAACATTTGAAATTCTTTAAATACGAATTATAAAGAGAATGGTTTAAGTCAGTTTAAAGATATTTTAGATTTAAAAAAAATCCCTTCTAATCTACTCTTATTTTTAGTAAAACAAGTACACTTTCTTATCCACTATCTAAAAAACTTTCAAGATACCCATTTTGAATCCAATCGTTAAAGAGTCATTTTTGGACTTAATTTCAAAAATCAGTGATCAATAACTTACCATAAAATGAATGTTAGGTACTTTACTCTTACACCTTCTTTAGTAAAAGGGCTTATAATAACTAAAAAACACTTCTACACAACTGTATTAATTATAATTAACACCTATAGGTACCTACTTGATATTATAATATTATGATTTTTAAATTTATTGAATTATACAGTAAAATTAACGAACCTTTGAGCCGAATAAAACATCTCACTTACATTTCACATTGTTGATAGTTACTTCTAGGAATGTGACAATACCCGTTTTTCTAGATTCCAATTTTAGACCATTTTATATTTCATTATTTTACAAGAATCCAACCTCACATATACAGAGAGACTATTTATTCAACTTCAAATTATAACAAAAAAAATGTAAATTGTAATTAAAAACTATTCACTTTTAATTTTAACAAAGAAATGTATCCATTTTACTAACTATTTAAACATACTTTACATAATTAGTATAGTAATTAGGAATTGCAATAGTAAGCATGTATTTTTACCTAGAAATAATAAAGCCTCATTGAGTCATACATTTATGAATAATTAAAAAAAGCTATTGTAAACAATTATCAAAAACACAAGTCATCAAATAGGGTTGTTAACTGAACCAAAATACATAGCTAATAATCTAATATGAGGGAATCAAATACTACTCATTCTGAATTTAGCAATTTTCTTATTTGCCAATACTTTAAGTTAGAGCTAAAAATAAAAGTACCGAGAATAAAATTGATTCTTGATTTTTTCGATACCAATAAGAATCTAGAGTATAGAGGTATCGAAGAATCTAGTTTGACATCCTTTCAAAAACTATTCAATCGAGACAACGTTTTTAACAAATACTAAAACTCTAATGAAAGGTTAGGTTTTGTGAGGTTGGGTAAGTATATAATTCATAGCATACAAAATGATGTTTTAGAACCAATATATTTGATATTATATATATTACAATATTATACTTATTTATTCATGTAGTTTAATGTCTTATGATTTAATAGGTTCCCCCTGTTGTAACGGAGAACTACAACTCAGTTATTATTATTATTATTAGCGTATCTTAATACCCATTCAGGTTATACGTACTCACGCTAATGTGTAATGGTAGGGTGATTGTGAGATGAAATGGAGGACCTAAAGCTCAACGTGGGATCCGAGCTACGGTGGAGGCCTGGCATTCCCCACATTCACAAGTTGTGATTAATATATGTCTTGTCAGAGGTGAAGGAAGGGTTTGGCAATCAAATAAATCTGTGCCGGGACCGAGGATTGAACCTGGTACCTCCAGAACAGAAGTTTGACACCTTACCCCTAGACCACAAGGTCACCGATAACTGTCGTGGTAGACTAAAATGCCGATGATGGGGAGATCGAGGTTCGGATTTCTGTCAGGTGTACTGAGGTTGTTTTTTCCTCCAAGTGATTTTCCGCTATCTCTCTCTTTACGCAAATTCGGGTACACTGAATATAAATATAACCTTACTAAACCCTAAAACCATTAGCGTAGTCAGTACATAAGCGTATAACCTGAAAGTTATGAGGTGCTAAAAACATTAAAAAATTGTGACACCCCTTTTAAAAAAGTTAATAAAAAAATCGCCCACATGCTGTAACGAAACGATTAAAGATCCCTTCCAGTTTCAGTGGCCAAACAGTCTAAGATGTCACTCTAGTGTTAGATTAGCCTGCTGTTGACGGGGTGATCGGCATTCGAATCCGGGTAAGATCTATTAAGGGTGATTTTTCCTTAAATGGTATTCCACTCCCCTACGCAAATGTGGGTAGATTATCTCTAAAAATGCTGCCTTCTTCATTCCTACCCTATTAGAGTAATTATCATAATATGCGTACACAACCTTAACTGGTAGTAATACGTGGTGATATAAAAAATAATAATTGAAGACCCCTTTCAGCCCCACTCCTCTGCCGATTCTATTCATATCGGTGCACCTGAGTTATTAGGTGGGAAATTAATAGTGGCGTATTGTTGAATGTTGCAAGGGAAGCAGACCTTGTTAAAACTGTACCTGTGATATGTTCTCACCCCATTGGGGTCCTATTTGACCAATCATACATATGTTCTGCTCTGAATTCCTCACACGGGAATGTATTCCTCTCGATAACTGACCCATAAGTGTTCTGAGCATGTGAGGCGTGTTATCACTTCTCGTTGCCAAATTTTATGTCTGTACTTTCTAAAAGGTCCTTCTTATGAAAATGATACTGTATTCTGTCCATCAAGGTGTAAACGCGGTAAAAAAATAACAAAAATTTCCGACTGATTCTTGTCTAGGTAATAGTTTGATTAAGAAAATAAGACCAACATAAAAAATTTGTTTTTTATTAATATCTTGTTGATTACATCATGAGTTTAAACTAATGCTGCTTACCCTGACAACACTTCACGACGCCACGGGAAAGTAAGGAATGCGAAAAAGGATCTGTGTTTTTTTATTTTTTTATAGCAATACTTTTTTTTGCCAAGATAAATAAAATATTGTTCTAGTAGAAACATAGATTTAAATTTCTTTCACATGTTGATATCAACAGCTGTTGTTAAATTTCTGTCATGAGCATAGCGTCATTAGATGACAAACTTTTTAAATAAATAAAAAAAAAATTCATAACATTCCAGGACACCCTTGACAGATAATCCACAACAGTTGATATTAGCGTATGATGAAAATCAAGCTCTATGTTTGTACTGAAGCAATATTTCATTTATTTTGATATAAATACTGAAAAAAAAACCACTGACCTTTTTTTTTCACGTCACCTTAAATCCCCAACTTAAAATGGCTTACACAATGTTTGTGTGTGTTTTTTAAAAAGCTGGCTGATCGCACGCGGCCTTTCGCCCGTCCTACCATCCAACGTGTACGGTATGACATGACGTGGTCTATTTAGCGCCTGGTTTATGATTTAATCGCACGGCTAGGCGTGAACGACAGCTTTCAGCTAGTACAGTACACTCTCCAAGGGACCAGGCTACACTAGGTCACGACATGACTTGCTGCTGGCCATTAAGGACTCATTTAACACATTTTTATATATTAATATTATTTAGCACCACGTCCTACTACCCGTTCGGGTTATACGCTTTAAGTACTAATTACTCTAATGGAATAGGAATTAGGAAGGTTGAATTAGAGGAAGTGAACCCGCATTTGCGTGGAGGGAGAGTGGAAAACAATATNTGGGAAGGTTTAATCAGAGGAAGTGAACCTGCATTTGCATGGAGGGAGAGTGGAAAACCAATTAGCAAAAACCCCCCCAGTTCACCCGAGCGAGATTCGAACCTCGATCTCCCCGTCCTGAGCAGTAGAGCTCAACGCGATACTAGCGCGTTAGCCAACTACGCCACCGAGGCGGGTCATTTAAGACAAAACAATGACATCAGTGGTATTCGACTTTTTATTGTTCACGTAACTCCAGATTTATTATTACTATTATTATTATTTTGCACTGCGTCTTACTACTCGTTCGGGCTATACGCTTTAAGTACTAATTGAACTAATGGATTAGGAATTGGGAAGGTTGAAATAGAGGATGTGAGCCAGCATTTGAGTGGAGGAAGAGTGAAAAACCACCTCCGGTTTACTCGACCGAGATTCGAACCTCGATCTCCCCGTCCTCAGCAGTCGAGCTCAACACGATACTAGCGCGTTAGCCAACCACGCCACCGAGGCGAGTAACTCCAGATGTAATTTATCTTCATTTTCGTACACCAATTTTTTGTACGGTGTCTTACTACCTGTTCAGGATGTACGCATATGAACATATTATGCTAATGAGCTAGGGATGATGAAGGTTAAATATAGATTAAGTTCCCGCATTTGCATGGAGGGAGAGTGGAGAACGGTTTTACGGGGAACCACCCTAAGAGCATCCGACCAACCAAACTCCCTGTTACCTGCAGTTTAGTCTAACACTAGAGTGACGCCCTAGACCATGTGGCCACCGAAGAAGGTTCCCCAAAGTTGTAGGTAGATAATGAAAGCAACACATGTTCTATAAATATGTCTATCACCACGTCCTACTACTCGTTCAGTTTATAAGTTACATATATGGTAATTACTCTGGTGGTGTAAGGATGCGGAAGGAAGCGTTTTAGAGGTAATCTACCACCTTTTTCGTTGAAGAATAGCGGGAAACCATTTAGGAAAAACCATCCTCAATAGATCCCGACTGGTATTAGAATCCCATCCCAATATCCTCGTCAACAGAAATATTCTATAATCCACATCTAAAATAAATTATAGACAAGATAATGTATTAAATAATGAGTTATAACTGAGAAAATAGGAGAATCAATCTAGTAAATAACAAATATATTATTGCCTACCATAAAGCTAACTTGCCACTCAGATAAAAAAAAATCTCATAAAGGAGAAAACAAGACTGAAAGAATAAATATGGCTTTCTCAAATCGCATGTCCTTACTTTCGAGTATACATTAGCCCCATGGCTTCTTTGGGGCTGACTGAAAGCTTACAGCTGACTTCTGACAGTCAACTTTTATGTATATACCTAAATTTTGACTGTCAGAAGTGACAGCTGCTAAACACATGTTTTTGAAGATCATATGGTTCGGCGTAGGGATACATAATTTGGTCTGGTAACTTTTCAAAGCCGTCAGCCGTCATCTGTGAGCTGTCAGTCAGCACCAAAGAAGCCATGGAGCTACTGTAGTGAGGCTAACCCTAAATTTGGCCCTGATTAATCAATGTTTATCATTGAATAATGTATATATAATAGACCCTTCCCCCTCCCCCCACATTATTATTTTCAACACACATATTGTAGAATCATCAAAGACTCTACCATAAAATATATAAAATATAAGTGACTATCGACATTTTTTATGAGGAATAAATTAAATTTTCAAAATAAAATATAGCCTATGTTACTCGCTGATAATGTAGCTTTATATTTGTGAAAGAATTTTTAAAATAGGTCCAGAAGTTTTTGAATTTATCAATTACAAACAAAAAAACAAAAAATCAAATTTTTAATCTCTATAATATTAGTGTGGATATATATATATATAATTTTGACGTATCCCCTAATATGTCTTCGCGTACCCCGGGTTGAATACCCCTGCCTTAAAGAATTTACCACCCTTTAATATGGATTTAGTCTGAACTACTGATGTTTCGTTACTTACTGTATTTTCATTCCCATTATTACGTTTTAACACCAAAAAATAAAAGTAACATTCCCTCTCGCAATTAAAAAAATATATTTTACTGGTTATCTGTTCTTCCCCCTCTCCCCCACTCTCCTTCTCCGCCGTGACCTACCTTGTGTAAATTACAGGACAGCTTAAGAACACCTTAAACTATGGAAAGTTAATCATCCTGCAACATCAGGACCTATCCCAGGCTATGAGCTATTATTATAGGACACTTTAAGCTTCCCCTCAAATTAGGACAAGGTCATCCTCCCTCATAACTATATACTATGCTATGACGTATTATTATAGGACACATTAAGCTTCCCCTCAAATTAGGATAAGGTCATCCTCCCTCATAACATATACTATGCTATGACGTATTATTATAGGACACTTTAAGCTTCCTCTCAAATTAAGACAAGGTCATCCTCCCTCATAACATATACTATGCTATGACATATTATTATAGGACACATTAATCTCTCTCTTATATTATTAGAACAAGGTCATTGACGTTTGAATAACTATTTGTATAGTGAAAGATAAAAACCTCTTTTCGTTTAGTTTGATTAAGAGCGTGCATCACATGCCTATCTACTCTATGATACAGTCGGTTAGAAATCGTAAATTTACATGAACACTATTTCATGTTGATCATTTCTGATTAAACATTAACGGAGATGTTGAGTTGATAGATGTTACTAATGCCGAGCATTGTTGAAATATTAAATGATATTTGGATAAAACTGTATTGAAAAGACCGTTTTTCACTATTTTAGAAATGGCTTCACAGATAAACATTGGGCACAAATCTTCATTCTGTCACACTAGGAACATACTGTAGCTATTAAAAAGAAACTTTGTCACTTTGTACCCCATCGTCACCACGGAAAATTTCGAGTAATCTTTCAAATATGAATGCACTGCAAACATTTCCAGCACATTGTAGGTATTTTATTTTCCCTTTTACTCCCAAACCTCGAGCGAGCCGGGAGCCGAGTTGGGCCTGCCATGTATGATTAACGCTTTTTATATGACAAAGATCAACTTCAAAAGTTATCCAGCCCGTTTCAACGTCCACTAGGTCTAAGGTATCCCTCTCGCAATAGACTGGACCACCGATGACGGGGAGGTTGGGGTTCAAATTCCAGTCTGGTGTACTGAGGATGATTTTTCCTAAAATTGTTTTTCACTCTATGTGCACGCAAATATAGCTAAACTTTCTTTAAATTCTCAACATTCTTCATCCTTAATACATTTGTGTAATCAGCAAAAAAAAAACATAGGCTATATTCTGAACGGTTAATAAGACGCGGTACTTTGTTAAAAAAAATGCAAAAATAAACTAATAAAGAGTCGAACTAGTACCCAAAAATATAGCTGAATTCCAAAGTAACCCCTTAACTGTGGGTAAGCGACACAAAAAGTAAGGGCTTAAGGTAATTTACCATGATCGTCCTGTTGGCAGGAAATTGAGCCCATGGGAATTAATTTTCTTGTATCGACATTAATTAACTTTCATATCGAATTCTCCTTTAAAAAAAATAAAAAAATATATGAAGAATAGCATTCCCATTTTGTTGATATCCTCACCTCGAATTCAACAACCACATCGAGAAAAAAACTTTGTTTCCAAGTAGGCCTACAGTTTTTTTAATTAATGGAAATTACCCAATTTTTTACTGACACTGTGTAGCGCATTTAGTTTTGGTAGAAACGTTACCAATGTACGAGTAATTGGAAGGTTCTGAACAGCAATTCATCCATTGCCTGTCCCAGTGGTAGTACGTTTAGAAAGCCCAAACGATAAATCTAGATCCTAGATGGTCCTAGCTTGGTCCGAGCACGGTCCAAGCTATTATCTTTGTATGCAGATGCCCCATTATTACTGCAAGGCGGAATACCCTTTTCATTTGACGTGGAAATGCAGAGACATGGGGGAAAAAAGTTTATCTTGAAGAGTTTTTATTGTTTTGCAATTTTCTTTTCGGAAACGGTTTGTTCAAGAATAGAAGCATGTTAATTAAGTTATACTTTTTATATACACACAATGATTCCTCGGTCCCGGCACAGTCGTTCTGATTGCCAAACCCTTCCTTCACCTCTGAAAAGATGTGTATTAATCACAACTTGTGAATGTGTGGAATGCCAGGCCTCCACCGTGGCTTGGATCCCACGTTAAACTGTAGGTCCTCCATTTCATCTCACAATCACCCTACCATTACACATTAGCATAAGTGTGTATAAATCGAACGGGTAGTAAGACGCGGTGCTAATAATAATAATAATAATAATAATAATAATAATAATAATAATAATAATAATAATTTAACAGTGATCAGATATTGATAAAATTGACGTTTTTCAATAAAAAAAACTGCTGGCTTTATAACCAAAAATAAGAAAATGTAACACTTAATAAACATCGACACATACTCTTAGAAGGGATGTTGAAAATATTAACATAAAAATTACCCTCGTTCTCTAGAAAACTGGTATTTCCAAACTTATACTTTTTCCGCAAGATCTGTACAGTAAGCATCGCCATCTACGGTTTCCGTGATCCATCTGTTCTTATTGGCACAGAAGGATACTTTGATCAATTGTGAAGCCACGCCACGCCTTTCACCCTCCCGCCCACCATCCCACAAAATAGGTTTTAGACTTGCGCTCGACAGGGCCAAGGGCCTTAAGGACGTTTCCTACATGGGACGTAGCGTCAAGTAAAAAATTAGAAATTCCCATCCTAATGTATTCACGTTTTATTCGGTGGGGTTTAAAGATATAACATTGAAACAGAAACCATAAGGTCTTAAATAATAATTCTTAAAGTAGTCATACATTGTCAACAAAACTATTTTTATTATCCCAAAGAAATTTTTTGTACCAAATTTTTCTGATTTGGTTTGATCACAAAAATGACCAGTAGGAATCTTTGGGTATTAAAAAAGTCCGTGGAAGCTTATGTATATTTAGAGTAAGAAACAAACAAAAAGGTAATTTTGAAATGCAAGATGAGTAAAACTAGGGTACAGCCCACCTTGCAATTAACCTTCTCCCTCCTAGGTGACGTAGTTAGATAACGCGCTAGTTTAATGTTAAGCTAGACTGCAAAGGACGGGGGGAGATCGAGGTTCGAATCTCGCTTGGGTGAACTGGGGCTGGTTTTTCCTTAAAAAAAATTACACTCTCCCTCCACGCAAATACAGGTTCACTTCTTTTTTATTCAACCTTTCCAATTCCTAGCTCACCAGAGTAATTAACACTTAAGCGTACAGCCCTAAGCGGTAGTAAGACGCAGTACTAAAAAAAAAAAAAAGCTTCCCTTACCAAGTAGGAAACGTCGTTAAGTTTCAGTTGAAGGTAACGTAAGTTAAGGTCAATATTTTCACAGATTTATTTTAGCATAAAATCAAATATTGTTTCAGTAAATACGTTTAGTTTAATTTTCTACATAAAGTAAGCTCAATATTTCTTGAATATTTGTCACAAGTATAATGACATTTGAACATAAAACTTTTAAAAAAAGACGATTAAATATCTTGTTCAAATGTCACTATGTTCATGACTAAGCCCCGGATTTTTTTTAAATGTCACTTTTTTTCGGTACATCACAAACAATGAGCATAAATTCTATTTATGATACCCTGGAAAAGTTTTTTACGCCATTATTTGATAATTTTTTGTAAGTTTGGATTTTTGGGTACTTTTTTAGTCATTTTTTTAGCAATTTTTAGTAATTTTTGCCAATTTTTTAGTAATTTCTAGGCATTTATCTTGAATGAGTATATATATTTTTAAATAAAATCAATATATTATAAGTGCATGAACAATCAAAGGTTAATTTCAACACACAGTTGTGAGAAAATGATATAACCAATAAAATTTATATCCTCTTTACTTGTATGGTTGTAAAATACACATTCCTGGTTATACACTGCAACTACATTTGGAGAGGGTTGCGTTGGGAGGGGATAGCTACTGTATATAAGGATTCTGGTAGGAAGAAACCCTATCTGACAGCTACAAAAGATACTAACACATTTTTAATATATTCATACATTAAATCATATTATCTAGCACCATCACGTTTGATAGATACTATCAATACCTATAAAATAAAATAGTATTAATAATATATTAAAATGTTGGCCAATGTTGACCACAAAAAAAGTATATATTTTCTAAATGGTTCTTCCTACCAAAATCAGGGTATAGCATTTCTAAAGCAGATATTTGAAAATCCCTATTATCTTTAGCAGTGTGCGCAAGTTTTGTTGTCAAAGGTTTTTAATTGCATATACATAGCTTCCAATTGTAAAGTGCGTGTCTTATTTCCTCGTAAGCATCCATTACAAGTATTTTTTTTAATATTTCTAAGTTTTTGTTTGTAATTCATGAAGTGAAATTTTTGTTTTTTTATAGGTAACTATTTGATACGTTTTAGGTCATCAAATCTGAGCCTCGTTTATGACAATTATTAGTGAACTATTTATATTACTGTGTGTAGAAAACTAAATTAAGCTAATCTACTTAAGAAATATTTAATTAATTTTGGCCTTTAAAGTTTTAAGTAATAACCGTGGTGTACTGAATATATTTTAACCTAAAATATTTTTCTACCCTCCTTCCACACAAATGTGAGTACAATTACACTAAACTAAACCTTCCTCGTCCCTAACACATTATAATTAATTATTAGTACATGTGCGCAAAACCCCTAAACGGGTACTAAGACGCTGTTAATTTTTTTAGCTGTCAGATAGGACACTTTCTTTAAAAAAATTAGTCTGTAATACTTTTTTTTTTCTTCAAATTGTCGAGGAACTGTTCTTGAGCCGGCGTCTCGAGAATACAGTTCAGGACTCGAGGGGCGGACGACGCTAGTGTAGTCTGGACTTCAGGTCGCGTTCTGTGCTTCATGACCGCATTACTAGTACTACTAGTAACAATAAAAGAAATGTCGGATAGCCTACTGAAGGGAGAACTCAAGGTTGTCGGTGAAGCTTAGCGCAAGCAGGCCTTCATTGGACACGCAACATTATTATTAGCACCACGTCTTACTACCCGTTCGGGCTATACGCACTTACACTAATGTGTTATAATAGGGTGATTGTGAGGTCATTTGGAGGAACTACAGTTTAACGTGGGATCCGAACCACGGTGGAGGCCTGGCATTCCCCACATTCACAAGATGTCTTGTCAGAGGTGAAGGAAGGGTAATTTCTTAGTTTATTCAGCAGTCTTCAGTTTGGAATTACTATAGGCCTATGTTATTTATCTGGCAATACATTTTTATGCTTTAAGCAACAATGAAAATTATATTAATGTAAGCTAGGTAGGCCTAGTTTAATTGTCAGCTTCCCAAATATTTTAAAGTTCATAAAACTGTGATAGGATTGACACCCCCCCGCCCCCTTAAATGCAATGTACCACCACCACCACCACCAATCCAATAAACAATACTGCCGAACTGATGAATTTGAGTGTGCTTTTTCTTAAATGTTTTCCCACTCTCTCTACACGCAAATGGTGTACATGGGTATACTGCCTATTTATTTGTATAAAATAGGTGGGAGGGATGAGACTGGCTAAAGTTACTTCCTGCTTTGATACACACCAACTCCCAGGACAAAATATAAGTGTATTTAAGATATTTCTAATATCGCTAACCCCTGATCGCAAGGAACTTGAGAACTGGCAACCCTGTCTTAAACTACTATTAACGTTCCCTCCAATGCGTATCAAGGTATACCAAAGGTGACCGACCACCCATCCCGTATTTAATTTTACTTTGAGAGTTTCAACCCCAACGCGTATGTGTTCCGTAAATGTCCCATATTTTAGAAATTGCATGGTGTGAAACATAGGTATTTTACAATATTAATTATTATTTTTAGCACCTCGTCTTACTACCCGTTCGGGTTATACGCACTTACGCTAATGTGTAATGGTAGGGTGATTGTGAGATGAAATGGAGGACCTACAGTTTAACGTGGAATCCGAACCACGGTGGAGGCCTGGCATTCCCCACATTCACAAGATGTCTTGTCAGAGGTGAAGGAAGGGTTTGGTAATCAGATAAATCTGTGCCGGGACCGAGGATTGAACCCCGGACTCCAGTAAAGAAGTCCAACACCTTACCCCTAGACCACCAGGTCACCTTTTTCGCATAAAATAATCTTGGGAGGAAATTCTCGTGTGCTGATAGAATCAGTCGGTTCAGAATATGCACTTAGAATACCTAACATATTTTTTTATTTTTTAAACTAGTAAAAACACGAGCACCAACTTCCATAACACCAGAAGTATAGTTTATTACTAGATTTACACCATAGATCATGCGACCACAAAGATGGGTTGCATTTTTTTTTAATTTCTAAGAACAAAAAGTCTTTAAATCAACTTAATAATAGTTTATCTTTCACTCAGAGAAACTTGGTAACATTTTGAGTTCAAGCCTTCCTCAGTCATTTATAAGCTGAAGAAGATTGCCTATCTGTGGCGTCATGGCAGGTCAAGATAATATGTTAATGAATTTAGGTTTTATTCGGGGAGTTTTTAAAGACGTAACGTTGGAACAAAAACCATACATTCTTAAATAATTCTAAAAATAATCCTACAGTGTCACAAAATTATTGTTTTATCTTGAAGTAGTTTTTTGGTAAACGAATTTTTTTTATATAATTCATCCACAACTATTTGGCTTGGTCAAGAAAATTTCCTGAAGGAGTCTTCCTGTCGGGATGTAGATTAAAAATATATGTGATAGCATATGTCTATCTAGAATAGGAAACAAGAAAAATATAATTTTATAAAGCAAGACAATGTTTTCAAGGCTCCGATGGTAGAGTGAGTGTGTAATCTCGTCACAAGAAGAGTGGAAATTTTATTAGCACACAGACAAGAGGCCTCTCAGGGTGAACTGCTCATTTTCCTCCCTTTCTTTCTATTTTGTACATCGGTGTCTAAGTGTGTCAAGCTAAGATGCAACCCGTCTCGTGAGATAGCCTCGAACTCTCCAATTAGGAAACATCGTAAAGAGAATCCAGATATTGCTCCTCATCCCTTTATTTCAATAAGTGGACTTGGCGCGAGGCGTCTGGGGTCCCGTCGCAGTCATAACACAAACATGTCTTCATTCAGTGTCCCGTGAAAACAAAGAGTCAAATTGCCAAGCATCACAGGTAAAGTCTTGAACTCGACACATTGAATTCGAGAGGGAGGTGCATGGTGTAAAGAACCTTTGCGAGAAGCTGCCACGGTGGCAGTGGCGTGTCCCAGAATGTTGTCAGGGAAAGCCGAGCGTGCATCGCATGTCAATCTACTCTTGTGACACGGTCAGATAGAAATCGTAAATCTACACCAACACTATTGCACGTGGATCATTTCTGATTAAACGTTAATGGAGATAAATAGTTAATAGAAGTTCCTAATACATAACGTTGTTGAAGTATTAAATGATGTTTGAATAAAAACTGCATTGAAAAGACTATTCATTACCATTTTAGAATTACTTCACAGGTAAGCATTGTCCACAAATCTTCATTCTGTCATAATAAGGACATACTGTTGTTATTAACAAGAAACTTTGTACCCCGCCACTAAAAGTGAATTGTGCCCTATTTTGAGGATCTATAATATAGAAAAAAACTATTATTTTTATCTTTCAATTGTTTCTTTGGAGAACCCATAGGGGTTGGTAAGAGAAAATGGTCTTATGTTATATTATCTGTATGTAACATTAGTAATTTAAGTTGAAAATAAAATACCTTAGAAAGAAAGAAACTTTGTCACTTGGTCCCCCATCGTCACCGCGGAAAATGTCGAGTGATCTTTCAAATACGAAAGGACTGGACACATTTCTGTCATATCGTAGGTGTTTTCGTTTCCCTTTTACTCCCATACCTCACGCGCACACACAAGCGCCGATGCGAGTGTGAAGTTGAGTTGTGTGTGCTATGATGAATGCTCTTAGGGTGGGGATGTAAGCAACGCAAGAAAAGATAAGTATTTTCGCAGTTTTTATAGCAAGACTATTTTGGACAACATATATAAAAATATTGCTTCAGTAAAAACAATTTTCTTTACATGATGATATCAACGGTTGTTGAATATCTGTCACGAACATTGTGGCATTATATGATAAACTTTTTGAATGAAGAGGAAAAGTTGTTATTAAATTCCAGGTCACCCTTGACAGATATTCAACAACTGTTGAGGTCACCACGTGAAGAAAATTAAACTCTATATTTCTACTGTAGAAATATTAGATTTATTTTGACTAAAAATGTGTTACTATAAAAACTGCAAAAACATTCACCTTTTCTTTCATGCGGCTGGGGTTCAATCCCCGGTCCCAGCACAGATTTATATGATTACCAAACCCTTCCTTCACCTCTGACAAGACATCTTGTGAATGTGGGGAATGCCAGGACTCCACCGTGGTTCGGATTCCACGTTAAACTGTGGGTCCTTCATTTCATCTCACAATCACCCTACCATTACACATTAACGCAAGTGCGTATAACCCGAACGGGTAGTAAGACGCGGTGCTAATAATAATAATAATAATAATAATAATAATAATAATAATAATAATAAAGTTGCTGCTACCTTGTAAAGTCTGTACGCCTTGACTGCTCGTAGCAATGGCAACATAACGTGACTGAAATGCGATCCCGAATGCCCGCTTACATTAGGTTGTAATGTACACGGTCTGAAACCGACACTAGTCAGGTAGACAAAGAGGGACAGACTTTATGGGCTTCTTTTGCTTCTCGTTTTCTACTCGAGTTTAGTTTCTAACTGAATAATAAAAAAAAAACAGCTCTTCGCAGATTGTAAATTGGAATGTGTCACCACGTAGAGATCTTACATGGCCGTATATACGGACGATGTATCCGTACTTAATCAAGTAACAAGTATATTACTATCGTGAACGATTATCATGGTGATTAATTGTTTCAATTTAAAACACACGTAATAAAATGTAATTATATTAACATGATAAGTCCTTTCTTTATTTGTCGCTATGTCACATCTCTGGTGGCAGTTTGATGCCTTTCATTCAACACTTTAAATTCTATCCTTTGAATGGTCGGGAAACTAGAATTTACTCATCTACCCTCTGTGTAATCTGATAACTATTTCTTGAAAGGACATCCTCCTAACACAATAGGGTAAAACATCCTTACTATTTAATACCTCCATCAATGCTGCCATCTACTCTAGTCGCGGATCATTCAACTTTGGATATCTTTGACGTTTAAAATGGCACTTTAAACAAAGGCTTTATTATTCGCGACTGTAAATAAAAGGGGGGTGAGAGAAAGGAAAGTTGATTCAACCATTTTGAAGGCATCTACCGTAGCCTCATGGCTTCTTTGGTGCTTACTGACAGCTCATAGCTGACTTCTGACAGTCAACATTTAGGTTTATAACTATATTTTGACTGTCAGAAGTGACAACTGCTAAACACATGTTTTTGCAGATCATTTTGTTTGGCGTAGGGATACATACTTTGGTCTGGTAGCTTTTCAAAGCCGTCATCTGTCAGCTGTGAGTCAGCACCAAAGAAGCCATGGGGCTACTGTAAGCTACATAGGTTTAGCTTGACATTGTTGCTACTACGTGGTGTAAAATACTGTAGCTGTATTTTAACATCGGTATAAAGTATGTCGAAGAGGTCTAAAAAATCGTCACACGTCAGATTCACATTATGTCGACCAAACATCATAGTTTTATGGTTAGTGAACTTCCCCCACTAATCCTCTATCAACTCTTTATCGCCATTAATATTTAATCAGAAATGATTCACGTGAAATAATGTTGGTGTGAGTTTAAGATTTCTAGCCGACTCTAACAAAGAGTTGATTGGCATGTGATGCACGTTCTTGGGCTGTCACTTGGAGAAGGCTACTCTGACGAATATTTGGGAAAGCGTTCTTTCCCCCCTTTTATTATTAGCTCCTGGTAATTCGTGATTGTTTGAAACAAGTCAAACGGGAAATTTCACAATAGCGAAGTGAAGGTGATCTGTTTGGTGGAGTGTGTCCATGGTACTAAGAAGAGTGTATCTCAACTCTTAAAAAAAAACAAGTGGAAAGAGGAGGGGAAAGAATCAAAGATGAGGGGAGAGAGAGAAAAGAAGGTATCTTAGACTTCCGCGGAAGAGAAACTTTCTTTCGGTAGGAAAAGATTGGGAATAAAAAATAAATAGAAAGGATAATTTTCACTGTTGCAGCTTCACGGTGAATGATCAGCAGACATACTTAGAAGTCGCTGTCAATCTCCTATATGGAGCTCAGTTCAGCTACAGTTTGATTTTCTTACAAATAGACAATTGGAGCAGCTTTAATAAAAATAATTATTTTGTGGTTAAAATTGATAGCCTTTTACTAGCTAACTAACTGACCTCGTGGTATAGTGGTCAGAGCTCCTGGTTGCTGACCTAGAGGTCCCGGATTCGATTACCGTCTGGTACTGGGGGATTGTTCTCCAAAGGGGTGTAGTTCCCATGGTCATCAGGTATAAAGTGGGATTGTATCGAACGCGATAAATGGGCAGTAAGTACTTTTGCAGTTTTTATAGCAAAACCTTTTTTGGTAAAAATAAATCTAATAATTCCCCAGTAGAAACAAAGAGTTTAATTTTCTTCACATGGTGATATCAACAGTTGTTGAGTTTCTGTTAAGGATGTCCTGGAATTTAGTGACAACTTTTTCTCTTCATTTAAAAAGTTTCCTACAGGAGCAATATTTTATTTACATTGGTCAAAAACATTTAACTATAAAAAATACAAAATCTGACCTTAACTCACTTTTGCGACACTCCCAACTTAAGTTTAAGATCTTCATTCACTATCACAATTTCCTCATCTCATCGGTACATGGGAAAAGCCTCCACGGAAAATATGTACGATTATTAAAACATGAACTAATGAAAATAACCGTTTAGATGTTTCTTTTTTTTGCGTAAGTAGCGTCTGCAGTTCACTTAAAAAAATGTTTTTCCAACTAAAATATAAAGTTCAATTCTAAAATCAACAATGGACAACCAGCCGGAACAAGGGTGGTTTATGACATCTTTCAAGCAGTAAAGGTAGAAATATTCTTACGGTGGTTAAAAAATAAAAACTTTTCATTTTGAAACTAATATTATATAGTGCTCTCTATCTCTATCTCTCTCTAAGTTAAAAACATTTTTTTATGTTGGTGGTCAGCTACAAGTATGAATATAGTATTTATTAATTAATTATTACATGTACAATAATATCTAATGTCGCCACAACCGAAATACAAATAACACAATTGTTTTATTAATTTATTTTCAGTAAGTTACGAAAAGGTCAATTATACAGTAATCCTTGGAAAGTATAAAGATCGTTCATCATAGCAGGCCCAACTCAGCTCCCAGCTCCCGCGAGGTTTGGGAGTAAAAGGGAAAATAAAATACCTACAATGTGCTGGAAATGTGTGCAGTTCATTCATATTTGAATGATAGCTCAAAATTTCCGCGGTGACGATGTGGGACAAAGCGACAAAGTTTCTTGTTAATAACTACAGCAAGTCCCTATTATGACAGAATGAAAATTTGTGCACAATTTTATCTGTGAAGCCATTCTAAAATGATCAAAAAACGGCCTTCTCAATGAAGTTTTTACCCCAATATAATTTAATATTTCAAGGATGTTAAGTATTAGGAAATTCTATTAACTCTTTCTATTCATTATTATTTAATCAAAAGTGATTCACGTGCAATAGTGTTCGTTTAAATCTACGATCTCTAACCGACTGTGTAACAACATTGATTGGCACGCTCTTAATAGACTCTCTTGAAATAACTTTTTATTGATTATATAATATTATTAATCAAATAATAGCTAGACCCAAATAGGTTGACATCAGCCACTTTCAGTCAATGTTTGCAATAAAGAACCTTTTTCTATCTTTCAGATATGTTTATTCATTATAAAATAGTGCTGTACAACCGGGTCGTTAACGCGTCTGTCTACACCACAAAATGACAAGACCAGTGCCAGAAGATCTTTCGCTCTCGCTCATAGAAAACCCCGTGTACTGATACAGTTAGTCGGTTCAGAAAGTGTAAGTTGGATATCTTAAATAAATGAAAAACAAATAAAAATAATTTCCAACAGTAGATGCAGTGTGACGCTTGTATCTCTCTTTGTAGGCTCACGCACGTATTGAGTCGGTCGGTTTTAAAATTCGATTGTTTCCTCCACGTAGATTTTTATGGAGAATCGTGGACCGAGTTGAGTTTGTTTAGTACAGAATGACTTACGCAGCTAGCGTTGATTTCTTATGATTGGTTTAGAGCCCGCCACAATGTCACTTTTCAGTTACGCTCTTGTTTTTTGTGAGCGTGTGAAACCAAAGTAATTTGGGAGAATTTTCTTTAAAAACATCCTCCTCTTAGTAAACTATTAGCGTGTTCCATCAAATAACCTTGTTTAAATCCAATTTTGTATTAACAAATTAAAATATTTCAAATTGAATTGAAATATTTTATAATGCATTTTCTTCAGATAAAATAAAAATAAGATATTAGGCTAGAATTTTAATTTTTTTTGGTCAAGTGTGATCACAAAATTTAATAAAAAAAATAGCAACGAAAATAAAATATAATTACTGGCCGTATGACATAAATTATATACAGCATTATTATAAAAATTGTATATTATATTTTCATAACGGGTAGAAATTCGTTTATGTAGAAAGTTACATTACTAAAAAGTTTGACTTTTGTATTTGAATTTTTCAACATTCCATTAAACTGGAGTCTGGTATCTATTAGAAATTTTAAATCCTAATAGAATTTTTCAAATATTTAGATTGAGAATTTCTTATCGAATACAAGCTTTGGAATCGAATTTGAAATTTCAAATGTTTGCACAGGCTTATAAACGCAACTTCAAATCAAGAGTAAAGGCTATCAGAACTCTCACACACACATACCTAGGCGTACATTAAAGTAGATTTAGAAACTAGTTTTCTCATTCTTTCAAATAAGGACCTCCCTTTGGCAATCCTACTATAAAGATCACGTAAACAAAATAAAAGTGTGTCTCCAGGGGGATAAAAAAACACTTTCTCCGTCAGTGCCAACTTCCATGAAGTCATGGATCAGATTTACTCTATATATCGCTTACTGGATCCATCTGGGAGAATGTTTTCCTCTACTCCAGTCATCCTAAACATGTGGTACATGTACCTCCAAGAGTACGTGAAATATTTACTAGGGTTAGGCCTACTTGAAAATAATGTGATATGATTAATTTTTTTGCCTTAGGTTAAAATAACTTGATCTAATTTTTAAAATATCATTACTTGAATCTGGCTCATAGCTCTTTTATATATTAGGCCTACTGTAATTTCATTTAAATTTGAGTTCTCATAAATGCTTTCTCTTTTTTATTATGCTGGAATAACGTTTTACCTGAGTGGCACGACTAGTTTAAAAAAAATTCTGATATTAAATATATATATATTTTTGTAGCCTGATATGTAAGCTTTATATAGCTGTTAGAAGAAAATTTTAGTCGAAACAATACACTTGTTTCCTAAGTTAACTTATTAATTAAAAAGCCTCACTAAGAGGTAAACAAATAGGAAAAAGAGTTTAAATTTATTTAATAAAAAATACTCTGGGAGACATTTGGGATAAGTGTTAACGAGGAAGTGGTATACAATATAAAATAGGTTAAAAATCACTGATACTGTAATTCAAAAATTCAATAATACTTGTCAAGTATATATGACGACAATTAGCTTTAATAGCATTCATCATAGCTGGTCCAACTTAGCTCCTGGCTCGCATCTGGATTTGTGTGTGTGCGTGCGTGAGGTTTGGGAGTAAAAGAGAAAAGAAAAGACCCACGATATGTCAGAAATGTGTGCAGCTCATTTGTATTTGAATGATTACTCGAAATTTTCCACGGTGACGATGGGGGACAAAGCGACAAAGTTTCTTGTTAATAACTACAGTATGTCCCTATTATGACAGAATGAAGATTTGTGCACAGTGTTTATCCGTGAAGCCATTATAAAATGTTCAAAAACGGCCTTTACAATGCAGTTTTTATCCAAATATAATTTAATATTTCAACAATGTTCAGTATTAAGAGCGTCTCTTAGCTCTCTATTTCTATTCATGTTTAATCAGATATGATCCCCGAGCAATATTGTTCCTGTAAATTTACTATTTATAGCCGACTGTATCACAGAGTTGATTGACATGTGATGCATGCTCTTATATACATGAATTGTATAAATACACGAAATAAAATATAATAACTCCTATAACAGTCAAATAAAAACGACCAATAAGTTTTTGTGGTAGGTTGGCTAGACGACATTGTCTACCTGGTGATTATGCATCTATTTCACAAAGTGGGTTTCATCTTAACTTGACGCACCTAAGTACTCTAAGCAGTATCGCACCTAGGCACAAATGTATGAAATAAAAATAAAGGGAAGAAAACGAGTAGTTCCCCCTGCGAGTTATCTTGTCTACATACTGATAACACGTTCCCTCTTCATCCGACGAGTATACACACTCACTCATATATTTGCTCCTGGACTGTATTAAATTACATTTAAAAATTACCCTTTTCCTTGTTTCTTATTCTAGACAGACATATGCTTCCAAGGTCTTTTTTAAGAATACATATTTGAATGAATAAGCCTACTAGCTATTAAAAAAATATGCTTACACAAAAATCACTTTGAAATAACATAAACTAATGTTGTGATGTTGTGATCTAATTTTTTTTTCAACGTTAGGTCTATATCTTTAAGACTCACCGAATAAAACGAAAATACATTAACATGGGAAATCCTAGCTTGACTTTCCACTACGTCACAACGTACTTAAATAGTAGCACCTATTAAAAGTAAACACTGGATCGTTCCAATAAGTCGAGGTTGTACTATATAATCAAGCCAATCAAAACCTTTCTTAGCCGTGACCTGCTCAGTCGTTTAAAGCATCGACTCTGTCCCTTTAAGGAAAAAATGAAGGAGGAGACTAGTAACAATCTAGACCAGCCCAAGTGTCGAAACACTAATCGCTGATATCTTCCGATACGCGTCAAACAGCATCGTGGTCCATTGTTCCAACCTGTCCCGTTTCCGAAATGCCTTAAAATGATATTATACCAATCACTTCCGTGTACAGCCAACCACCGCCAACTTAACGATGTTGCCTATCTGTGACGTAGCGGCAAATCAAGATAGGATTTCCCATGTAAATGTATTTACGTCTAATTCGACGAGTTTTAAAGATATAACAATGAAACAAACATTTAATGATAATTAAAAAAAATCTTTTATCGCCAAAAACATAAATTCTCTCATGTTTAGGTAGTTATTTTTGTAAACTTTTTATTTAATAGCGTTTACAACTAAGCCTATTTGATCTATTTATTAAAATGGCCAGTAGGAGTCCTTCTGCAGAGATGTAGAATAATAAAAACCGTGGAAGTATATGTATATCTAGAACAAGAAACAAGAAAAACGGAGTTCTTAATTAGATTTAATTTAATTTTAAAAATAAAAAGAGACATAAGAAAAATTAGCAGTTCACCCCTTGAAGCCTCTTATATAAGTTCTGATGACACTTTCCCTCTTCCACTGACGATTACACACATTCACTCTACTAATTACGCCTCGGCAACATTGACATATAATTAAAAACTACGTTTTTCTTGTTTGAGTGTTAAAATCCGTATCACAGCTTCTTTCGGAAGGAATGTGGCATGTAAAAGAACTCTAGGAGATATGTTAAAATACCTTTCCTGGTAAAATGAGTAGGCCCTTTCGCTCTCGCTCAAAGAAATTCAGTGTAGAAGGCATCGGTGAACCACCACACTTCATGAACCCTCCCTAGTATATTGGATTTCTATCAGTTGGTGCAGGCGGCACTAACCAGCCGAAGGGCTGAGTGCATCTCCAACTACAGATGGCTAGAAATATCAACAAATCGACCTTCGGGTTGTTGACTTAAAAGAAGAAAAAGAAAAGGAAGAAGATATGTTAAAAATTAATCAAATATGTTGAATTTATAGACCATACTGCTCTTTGATTAACCAATATTGTCAGCCCGAGGGGGTAGTAGGACAATGTGCTAAAAAAACTGATATGGTCTAAATTAAGTTTATTACATGTTTATAAAATAATGAAGAATTCACGTAATTAAAGAATTACTAAAAATCTAACAACTAAGCTTATCAATCTGTCTCCAACCAATAGGCCTACTTCAATCTATTCGCCGGCTGAATTCCTTCATAGACCATTAGCAATAACGAGGAAAATCCAAACTTTACAAAATATTAAATCTAAACTTATTATATTTTTTACTTCCTCAGATAGGTCCTAGATAAAGTTTTACAGTCATGAAAATGACCGAACTCATGTTTATGATAGATCTATATTTTATGTGGACCCCAAACTAAAATTAAGCAAGATTTACAACTCTATTAATTGTCTATAGGTCTACCTGAGGTTACCATTGATTAAATTTGTCCATGCCTGATATTTGGAGGTTATATGGTCATATGGTGACCTGGCGGTATAGGGGTAAGGTGTCAGACTTCTGTGCTGGCGGCCGGGGTTCAATCCTCGGTCCAGGCACAGATTTATCTGATTACCAAACCCTTCCTTCGCCTCTGACAAGACATCTTGTGAATGTGGAGAAAGCCGGGCCTCCACCGTGGTTCGGATTTCTCGTTAAACTGTAGGTCCTTCATTTCATCTCACAATCACCCTACCATTACACATTAGCGTAAATGCGTATAACCCGAACGGGTAGTAAGACGCGGTGCTAATAATAATAATAATAATAATAATAATATATAGTCATAACTTTGACATCTTAGTTCAGTTGGTGGTGTCTTTGTCTACTGAGCTAAGGACCTCAGGTTCGATTCCCGACATAGATAAAAATGTTACCATTGGTGAGATGTGGGCTTACTCTTTTCACAGCGATGTATTAAAGGTCGGGGACTGGATGTTGTGTTTGTCCTATTCATCATCATCTTCATCACCATTATGAATTGTTTCCTGCTTGTGGCCGGGGTTTGTTTAGTAAATTGCCTCCCCCTCCCTCCGTTCTTCCGCCATTCCTCCTCCTGCACTCTCTTCCACTCTCCTCCTCTCACTTGCACACTTGCTGTTATCTGTTCTTCCCGTCTATTCCTTAGTCTCCCTTTTGGTGTCTTCCCTACATACTTCATATTCATTAATTTTTTCGGAATCCTCTCCCCTTCCACTCTTATTACATATCCATACCATCTCATCCTAGTTTCCTCTACTATCTCATGTATCTGCGTACTCCTACTCCTGACCTTACATCTCACTCCTAATCCTATCTCTTCTACTGACAACTAATGCTGCTCAAAACTTCATTCCCATAGCCTCCACACTCCTCATTTCTCTTTTATTCAAAGTCCTATTTTTCTGTTAGGTTATAAGGCATATGATGTTATGACAGGCCTAGCCAGCCGGTAGTGTGGGATATATGGCTTGATGAATAATCTGACCCAGGCTGGGAACAGTGATGGGTGTAAATGGTCATAGCTCGAGACGAAACCTTGATTTTAATTTTAATGTTTGAAAATTTGAAATATTCTGGAACTATAACGATAATATAACGATTTTGTTCAAAGTGAATATTTGGAGAGCATTTTACACAATAAATGGCACCGTATAGTTGTTTTATCGAAGAAATATATTTAGCACCGCGTCTTACTACCAGTTCGGGTTATACGCTTTAAGTACTAATTACGCTAATGGATTAGGGGTTTGAAAGGGTGAATTAGAGGAAGTGAACCCACATTGGCGTCAAGGGAGAGTGGAAAACCATTTAGGACCCCCCCCCAGTTCACCCGACCGAGATTCGAACTTCGATCTCCCCGTCCTCAGCAGTCGAGCTCAACACGACTAGCACGTTAGCCAAGCGGGTTTTTATCGAAGAAGAATTTGAAATTGTTTGAAAATGGCTCTAACGATTTCGATGAAAATGGCTATCAATGTGGTATTTTGCATAATACTTATATAACACTGTATATTTGTTTTTAGCATTAAATTTCATTTAAAGGTAGTTTATCGATAAGTGATGTCTGAAAATTTGAAATTGATCTAATAATGGCTCCAAAGATTATTTTTTTTCATATGGTTTGTATTTTACTTTAATAAACAACACTGATGTCTCTAGTAGAAAAAAATAAATATTTTACAGGTATTTTACTCCAAACTAATGTTCGGAAATTTGTTTCAAACTATATTAGAAAGTATGTGTGTTTGGGTCATAAATTTTTTTGTTGTTTTTTGCTCGATGATGATTTACGTAACGTAAATGTCAGCCAATACTCATGCGCGGAAATAAATAGGAAAACAATTCCGCTTGGAGGTCATAGCTTGTGATAGAATGGGAGCAATCGATGTCCCTCCCTACGTCACATCCTTGTTCGAGTATATTGTCATTGGTCACGTGACTGTGTCATGAATCACGTTGCATAATCAAGGTTTCCACCATTATGAGAGGGTGAAACGGTTTGAGGGGAGAGGGGTGAGGAAATTACTCCGGCATACAACACATGTAAATATTCTATTTATATTTCAAGGGCGTATGTTTTAGGCAAATGAGTTTAATTTTCAAATGTAACATTATATAAAAAAAAATTCTCATGTATGAGTCGGATTTAAATATAAAGTCCTTGAGGACGTTGTGTAACTTGTGACGTAGCAGCGAGTCAGGTTAGGGTTTTATAAGTTATTACATATATTTAAGTTTTTTTTCGAAAGGCTTTAAAGATATAACATTGAATCAAGTACCGGTAAATTCTTAAATAATTATAAAAAATAGTTTCACATTGCCACATCATTATTATTTTTTTTATCTTGAAGTAGTTTTTTTTTGGTACATTTTTTTTAATCGTCTGAAACTCAGGATATTTGCTTTATTGATGAATATGTCCAGTAGAAATTATCCTGCTGGAATGTAGATTAAAAATTTCTTTGAAATTATATGAATATATAGATTAGAAATTAAAAAATGGTGATTTTAAATGTAATTCAATACGCTCAAGTGTGTGGGTGTCCATAAATGGGTGCTAAGAGGGGCTCTAGCCCTCCTTATCACCCTAAAATATTTAATATTTTTTTAATTTTATGAGAAAATAAAATAATGGATTTGAAATTTGACTGTAATTTGCTATTAGCTTAAAATCATCCATATCCGAGTTAACAAATAAAAATTATAAAATATAGATTTCCTCACATTCTCTCTTCATTAGCTTTCTTTTAATTTTGTTTTCTGTAATAAACTTATGAAAAATAAAATATTTCTTTTCAAGGGGTCTAGCTACAACTAAATTTTAATTTTTGTTAATTTTTCAGAAACTTTTTCTTTGCGAAAATTTAAACTCATATAATTAGCTCATAATTATGTTCGGATGCTCTAAAATTCCCTCCCACAAGGTTAAATTTCTGAAATTTTCTTTCTAAAAGGGGAAAGAGGGGAGCCAAGCCCCCGATTTATGGGAATCCAATCCACTCCCCATTTGGAAAACCTACATGGATTCCTTTGGCTCTGGCTGCATATAGTAGAGTTGGTGTTTCTACTCGCCAGAAAAAGAGGGAAAGTGTTGTCAGCCTATATACACGAGCTCTCGCAAGGTTAATCGCTCATTTTATCCCTTTCTATTTTGTACATTGGTGTCCAAGTAAGATGTAGCCCGTTTGTGAAAATAGCTTCGAAATCACTAAGTAAAATAGGCAGTAAAGTGTAAAGTGAGTAAAGTGTAATTATTTCCAAGGTTGACCTGGTGGTCTAGGGGTAAGGTGTCAGACTTCTGTGCTGGGGTTCCGGTGTTCAATCCTCGGTCCCGGCACAGATTAATCTTATTACCAAACCATTCCTTCACCTCTGACAAGACGTGTATTAATCACAACTTGTGAATGTGTGGAATGCCAGGCCTCCATCGTGGTTCGGATCCCACGTTAAACTGTAGGTCCTCCATTTCATCTCACAATCATCCTACCATTACACATTAGCGTAAGTGTGTATAAACCGAACGGGTAGTAAAATGTGGTGCTAATAATAATATTAAAAAGTTACACTCACTATATAATTAATGACACCTCAAAGACTAAAGAACAACCCAAGTGAATCTAGGCCAGGTGTATCCATAGTCATTGAATGGTATTAATTATTAGAGGGGGAGCGGGGCAGAGTGTGACAACGACATAGAACACACACATTACTTTTCTAAATCAAAAAAATTAAGATCATTTTATACCAACTGAATAAAAGGGATTATTTAATTTAATTATAAAATTAATATAAATAAGATAACTTAATCATTTATGAATTGTTTCAAATGCGTTGTTTTTTTCCTAGTGAAACACATCTTTGTTTCTTTAGTGGTGTTAATTGAGTTCAGTTAAAACTACAATTGGGGGTACATAACCCCCTTCCATAACAACCTCTAATGACGTTCGTATTTGTACCCAAGGATCTTTTATTTTTTTAAATATCTCAACATGATATAAGGCGTTAAATAGTAACAAAACTTTCATCTCAAGGTGGGTTGCTAGTGAGCACGAGTTTAGTGCATTAATTTTGCAGTTTTTATAGCATAAGTATTTTTTGGGCAAAATAAATCAAATATTTCTTCTATAGAAACATAGAGTTTAGTTTTCTGCACATGCTAATCTCAATAGTTCTTGAATATTTGTCATAAGCATAGTGGAATTTGGTAATTAACTTTTTAAATAAAGAAAAAATGTCACAAAATTCCAAAACACCCTTGAAAGAACTGCTGTTGAGATTAGCATGAATTATAAGAAAGAAACACGAAGAATATATCTTGTATTTATAGATTTTTGCTTTGTATTTACACTTTCACACCCTATCTATAGTTGCCCCGACATCAGAATACACTTTAAGGTGGTGTGGAAGGGAGAGATTGTAGTATAAGGTTAATATTGTTTCAGTTTTCAAGAAAAAAAGTCCATTCTTTATCAAGGATGAATAAAATATTGCTTCAGAGGACACATTATGCCACATTTTATATACAAAGTAATCTCATCAGTTAATGAATATTTATCATGAACATCGTAAATTTGGACAATACTTTTTATATTCGTTTAAAATCTTCCTAATTAAATGTCATGATTCCCCTTTAAAAGAATTCAAGAATTGTTGGGGTACTGTGTGTAGAAAATTAATCGAAACATATTTACGTGACGTAATATTTTAGTTATCCTGAAAAAAATTTTTGCATACAGATTGTAAAAGGATGGATCTTAACTAACATTTCCCTCCTTCCCACCTGATCTAAAATATAATTTATCTATCTTTCAAATTTTTGTGTTTTATGTAATCAACATTCTTTAATTCATTATCTTTAATACTAACTTCCTGAGATGCTGCAGACCACCGTAAACCATCAGTCCAAGGACCACACTTTGAGAAACACTTCTCCAGGAAAATGGAAAATGATATCAAGTTAATGAAAACTAGACCAACAAAGCTACAGTAGCCCTATGGCTTCTTTGCTGCTGACTGACAGCTTTGAAAAGTTATCAGACCAAATTACGTATCCCTACGCCGAACCAGATAATATGCAAAAACATGTGTTTAGCAGCTGTCACTTCTGATGGTCAAAATTTATGTATATACCTAAATATTGACTTTCAGAAGTCAGCTGTAAGCTGTCAGTCAGCACCAAAGAAGCTGTGGGGCTACTGTAGCGCTGTGTAAGTCAGCCTGGTATGTGCGATGTAGGGCGATTGTAGATAGCAGGCTTTCCTCTTTACCTTGAGATAAGAGCTTTCCAAGTTTTTCTTGCTCTTATTCTTATATTGATACGACAAAACCCAGTTATAATGAGGAGGAGGGCAAACAGGGTGTATAGGAAAATGAAACATACCATTGTATTTTAGGACATCGGGCCTGATAACGATTGATACTATCATATTTGGATACCAATGCTTGAAATAAAATGAGAGAGAGAGAAGAAAATGAGCAGATCACCCTGAAAGGCCTCTTGTTTATCGACTGATAACACTTTCCCTCTTTCTCTAACGAGCTTACACACTCACTCACTGCTCCTTGAAAACATTGACCTGATTTTTAAATTTAAATTTTTCTTGTTTCCTATTCTATAAAGTGTCCTAAAAGTCTGGAATGATAGAGAATTTCTTCATTTTAATGTTATTCTCTTTCCAGGTAGATGAATATGGCTCTGACTAAGGAAGATCACATCAAGGTCATTCTGCTGGTTGGTGGCTAAAGTCGACGAAAAGTGGCTGAGGAGCTCAACCGTTTACATCCTGACAGGCAACCAATCACCCAAGGCTGTGTGAAACTTGTGAACAAGTTCCAAGAGACAGGAAGCGTGGATGACAAACTCGAAATGGTGGGCCAAGGAATGCCAAGGATTAACAGACCAGCGCTGCAGTTTTAGCGTCGTATGCTAAGAGCCCTAAGAAGTCGACTCGCCGCATGGCCATGCAACCAGGCTGGTCCAAGAGTAGTATTCACCGCATCCTGAAGTTGCATAATTGGCATCCCTACAAACTGCAGCTATTGCAGAAGTTAAATGAGGACGACCCTGAGAGGCACATGGAATTCTGTTAGTGGGCATTACATATGCGTGAGGCAGATGAGACATTCCCATCTCAAGTATTGTTTTTCCAACGAGGCAAATTTCTATTTCTCAGGCAAAGTTAATCGTAATAACGCCCTCTACTGGTCTCCTGAAAACCCACACTGGTTTCAGCCAAGCAAGGAGCAAGTTGCCAGCCGGTTGATGGTCTGTTGTGGAGTATGTAAGAATAAGATTGTTGGTCCGTTCTTCTTCGGAGACACCGTCATATGTTACAGTTACCTAAACATGAAGTATTTTTGAAGCACTGCCCGGCCTTCTGAACCCAAAAGAAGAATATCAAGTCTGGTTTCAATAAGAGGGCTCAACGGCTTATTATTCCACTGTTGTGTGAGAATACCTTGATCACCAGTTTCCAGGACACCGGATAACTCACCGAGGGAGTGTTGAGTGGCCCCCCGTGAAGTGCAAACCTGACAACACTGGACTTTCATATTTGAAGACACAAGTCACGGTTTATGCTGTTAATATTTCTGATCTGCAGCACCTTGCAAAAATAATCATGCACGCTTGCCATGAAATTGATTCTACCATCATTAACCGAGATTGGCAGCATTGGCTGCATCGGTGTGTTCATAAAAACGAGGGTAATATCGAACATGTTGTATAAAACTCCCTTTTTTTGTATGATTCCATACTTTTGGGAAAGGCTGTGATATACATATTCTATTAAGGACGTTTTTAATCTACATCCTATGAAGACCCCTATAGGCAAGTTTTTTGACCAAAGCAAATAGTCAAATTTGTAAATAATTTATAAAAAATACTTCTAAAAAAATCAAGATAAAAGTAATATAATGTTGTGACACCATAGGACAATATTTAGAATTATTTAAGAACTAATGGTTTTTGTTTCAAAGTTATATCATTGAAACTCGCTAAAATGAAACGTTTGTTCACTAACGCGAGAAATCCTATCTTGACCTGCCATGACGTCATATTTAGACAAATTCCTCAATTTCTAGTCACACGCCCAATCATTTGGTCTAGATATCTGTTAACATCTGAGATATAGTGCCAACATTGACAACTTATATAGCATTGTTTCGTAAAGGTTGGCTATTCCACGTTCATTTTGTGTGCGTCCTCCTAAAAAAAGGGTTAATCCATTGGTGATTCCCGACACGAATTTATATCATCCTGGGGCACAGACAGTACTGCAGATCTAGCCGGGCTGCGGACAAACTCCGTTGTAGGCATGTCTTCTATCTCTCTTTCTCTCTCAAAGGGAGCAGTCTTCCGGCCACTGCCACGCCATTTAGCTCCGCTGGAGTTTCATTACAAATAAACCCTCCCTCACACACCCCCTCCCACCTCGTCTACCGAACCCACCACGCAAAAACCTCCCCTCTCTTTCTTCCACTCACCCCCGCTGGTGGCGTAAAAAAAACATCCACCTACAATATCTTCTTCACTCCATATCAGATGTTCCTTTCGCTACGTCACCGGCTGCTCGAGACGTCGGCATTCTGCGGACGTTTCCGAAAGAATCAGGCGAGCGGTTAAAATACCTGTCTCTTACGATAGCCTGGGTTCTGATTACAGGATTGTAAAGGAGTTTTATACCTTAAAATTTATCACTACATCTTCTCATAAATCGAATGACCGGTGGAGATTATAAAAACTGGTTGCCCTCTTTCTCTCAACACAAATGCGGTTACATTCTTTTAAATTATACCTTTCTCATTTACATCAATAATTTGAATATGCGGATAGCCCAAAATTGTAGCAATATGTCCACAGATGACATTGTAAGATTAATTTGGATTGAAGAGGGCGACTTAAAGATAACACAACCTCTAAAAGCCATTTTCCTCCTTCAGTGTTCTAATAACTTGACTCAAGACTTATTTAACGACCTTCCCTACTTGTTGAGTTCGAGGTTATTCTGTTAAGTGGGTTACATATAAACTTGACGCCCGCCAAGCACCCAAAGCATTATCACCCTTTTAGACATCAAACTTTAAACTATAAAGAATGGGGTTAGAATTAGCAGTTCACCCTGAAAGAGCTTTTATCTATTTGTTGATAGCCTTTCCCTCTTTCTCTGACGAGTATACACGCTCATTATACTATTAGCGCCTGAACAATATTGATTTGCTTTCAACATTGCCTTTTTTTTCTTGTTTCCTATTTTAGATAGACATATGCAGCCATGGACTTTTTTAAATCTACATCCTGGCGAGAAAATTCCTACTGGCTATCTTTCATGAATAGACATGAATAGACCAAATAGTCCATGCTGTAGTTTTTTTTTAATATTCGCAAGTAATAAACTATTTTAAGATAAAAATATATATTTTTGTCACCATTTAAGAGTATTTAAATAAATTATTTAAAAATTTATATTTTTTGTTTCAATGCTATATCTTTAAAACTCGCAGAATAGAATGGAAATACATTGGCTTGAGAAATGTCTTGGCATATCGCTACGTCACAGGTAGTTTGGTCAAAGGTGTAATAAAATGCCCTTTCAATTAAAAAAAAAGTTTCAATACGAACAAGTAGAGACGTTAGAAAAATGCACTAAATGGTAGTACTGTCAAAGAGTCACAATTAAATTCCTACGAGTATATATATATATATATATATGAAATCTTGTTAGAAATACAAACTTAGTCGTTAAAAGAATTATCGATGAAATGGTAGTAGCCACGGTGAAAAGTTCAAAAGATGTTTAAGAAGGTAGAGAAAAAAACAACTAGAATAGAGTTGCTTTATAAACTCACGTCCAGGTAGAGGACTAGAATCGGTGCGAGCAACTACTTAAAAAGACAATTTTACTTC